>JABXWE010023408.1:0-21082 GCA_014611495.1 Limonius californicus | reverse complement strand
ACAGTTTATGACATTTTGTTTGCTTCATTTCGCATTTCTGTGGAAAAAAAGTTGCTTAAAATTAAAAATTTGGAAGTGAAATATGTCCTATCAAAAAAAAAAAACAAGAAGACTTATGTTTTGTATTTTGACATTGGAATTTGAATTATAGGTACGATTAACTTTTAAAATCCTGTTCGTTAAAAAATATTAGAGGGTGAAGTCACCCCCAACTCGCCAAAACTACGGCACAGAAAAGAAATTTCTGACTTTTAGCTATGCTAGAAGGTGTGCGTTTTCCAAGGGAGTAAACAGTACAATATTAAACTTATTTCTCTGTTAAAATTTGATAATATTTAGAAAAAACCTTCGTCGGGGTACCCCATGTGGGGCCTTGTAACTTGGGAATGAATCTGTTTACTCCATGTGTTGTTACGGGCCAAAAGAGCTTTTTCGTTGACCCGCAACAGGATAGGTGGAAAAAGGCCTACAACTTAGCTCAGAGCAGTAAGGGTGGTTCACGGAAACCGCTTACGGGAGGGAAATTTTGCTAGTTGTGTACAGGGTAGGTCAAAATTAACGGGCACCATCTTCCAAATCACAGCAGATTACCAGCTCTCGTGGAAGGCCGAGCAGCCAGCAGCTTACGGGAATTTGACTCACCTTTATTGTGCTTCATCCTGTATATAAAGCTTACCAACTTCATGCATATAATATAATAAAAAGACACAGAAATAAAAGATGTGGTAAGTTTCAAGACAAATATAATTCAACTTCTTTTAGTTTACTGACATGATACAAAAATTACAACGATTACATGGAAAATGGTAATATTTATGGTTCAATAATACAAGATTTTGGTGGAACGTTCAAACTGAAAAAGGCAGTGGCTTGCGATATTTAATTTCTTAAAACACCTTTAAACAGCCATTGGCGTCGGAGTTTACAATTTATCACAATTTATGCTTACCCTTTTACTTAACCAAAAGAAGAAAGAACAACTGTCGACTGACGGTCACCTTACGTCGTATTTAAAAAAAAGGTTTAGCACTTGAAACTTGAAGATTAACTAGGAAACAGTTTTCACCACACAATTAGAATTTCTCCTACCTTAGTGTTGTTCGATAGGGAACAGAGAGAGGCACGAGTGGGGTGTTCCTAAGATCTTCGGGAAGCGGGAAAAATTCGAACGTTGTACGCCGCTGAAGGTTGAATCGCTTCTGACAGGGCTTTTTCGACGCCGAGAGAGAAGAGGCGAGAATTTCAGATGTGAATATCTCCGCCACTGGACGGGAGGATCACTTAAAACAGCTCGAAAAACAGAACTTCCACGGGTTTGATCGATTTTATCCGACACAAGTCGAGAAACCAAATTCACTAAATTTTTTTGCAAACAGCCGACACTCTGCTAATATTTTTAATCCGACGCAAGTCGAAGATTCTTTTGCCTAACGCAAAAATACGAAACGATAACTCAATTAGCAGAAGAGCTGCGGCATAACCCGGTATCCAAAAGAAAACACGTCAATTCACTCCCAAAGCCTAGTGTCCACTTTTTTTTCTTAATTTGTCAACGGTCCCCGAAGATGGTATCGGGTGACCGGGCCGAGCAAGATGTTAAATTCGACTCCGGAGGAAACGCAACGCGCAACATGCACTGGCCAAAAAGATTACGCCACATTGCGAAATATGGTGCAATCATTCTGGAAAAATTTAACACGTAGGACTCCCTTCTAGGGCAGGTCAAGCGCGTAGACAAAATATTAATCGGCAATTCTGCATAACAAAAAAAAAGTCCAACGAACCTGTATTCGGGAAATAATAATATAGTATTCGGCTACAGAGTGGCAATTGAAATATGACTTTAATTCAGATGAAGTGGCAAAATCAAATGAACATACCAGTTTGTTATTAAGAAAACCCTAATTTTTTTTATTAAAGAACTCAGTATAAAATTGAATACTGAATTTTGGGACACCCTATATAATTATATATTTATACTCTTTTCTTACGCATAGTGTGATTTAAGACTGCGGAAAATCAATTTCACTGTTTTTCGAACCTTAAAAATCAACATTCCAATCACTGCTTCAATAGTAATGACAAATTAACTCACCCTCTTGGAAGGCTTGGTCAATTAATACTGTTAATTTTCCAAGATGGTTTTAATATTATTAATCTTACATTGTTTGTAGTTCAATTCGTCAACTCTATTCTAAATTTATTTCGAACTTTATTTGAATCTTAAAAGTATTATTTTGTAAACCACATACATTCTTTGAATCCTCTAAATAATACTCATAAGACAATCCATAAAGTGTGATATCAGTATTTTATATGATAATTGTGAATAGGTCCTTCTGTGCCATAATATTCAAATTGCGTGAATAATGGTGTAATATGGTATTATTTTCATAACAATTTACAATAAATTGCATACATTCAGTTAAATTGGAATTGAAAAAATTTGACATATATTCTCTCGGTTCTTTTATTTCTGGTAATTTAAAATAGATTAAATAGGTTTTTTCAACAGTGATTACAATTTCAATGAACATAATGAATAGACTATATATATATTTGTGTGTATTTTTACTAGCTCACGATACTGTAATTACCTGCGAGTCAGTCGTGGATTAATATTCTATAATTTGAATTTCTCTGCTTATTTAAAACTTGGTTATCTTTAACAAAAATAAATTGATTAAATTACAAAAATCTATAAGACTTATGAAGTACAAATGTTACGTTTCAGAACAAATTCAAATAACTTTGTGATTTGGAAGAGGAGCTTAATTTTACAAGTATTATACAGGGTGTATCAGAAATAGGTACAAATATTTAAATCAGTAATAGATTGGCTCAAGTAGAATTCGACGGTACTATTCATTTTTCAAAAATCATTAAGTTTATTTTTTTGAATTGCAAAATAAAATAAAATTATGTTTGAGAACTGCTGATGATACGAAGAAAATGCATTTAAGCTGTAGAAGGTTATTACCTAATTGTAAAGTAAATCCAAAGTGGTAAACACGTAAAAACTTCTCTGGCTTGTGACAACAACAACTGAGGAATGAAAATTTCTGACCTACCTAATAGTATTGGTTTGTGCCAGGTGATAAGAAACTTTTTTGCACTTCTATCTTACTCTCCTTTGCATAACATGTCTTTGAACTCAAATTTTTGTTATTATCCTGCGCTATTCAAACAATTTTGGGTCAAATTTTCAATTATTAGTTTTTCGCATATTAAGGGCCCTATTGCCAAAGAAACGTTTTTCCTAGTGTGTATATATTGTAATCTACCATCGGATTTAATATTCGTACCTATTTCTGATACACCCTGTATACTATCTAACTACTAATATAACTTATCTGAGGTTTTATGTTTTAGCAGCTCCTTTACTACCACATTTAAGTAAGATTAATGCATTCCTTGTTCGGATAAGCGTGCGAAAGTTGCACTAATAAAATGGTGGAGGCGCCACTATTATGCAAATTTAAGAGTAAGGGTGTAGGACTTATAGAGAAATTACCCTACTAAAATTCGATTTATTTATCCAAATTGCATAGATAAAAAAGTTAATACTGATGGAAAATAATCAGTAAAGTTAGTAACAAGAATTTAATGGAAAATTAATTTATGAATGCAAGAAGAAGGAATAGGTTTATTTGTGATTTTGTCGTTATTCATGATTTTTTTAAATATCTGTTTGAACACACATAAACTTCAGTGTGGGGGAGGGGGCAAGATCTTGCATATTAGAATTATTTGTATTTTTTAAACTTAATTTTTAATAAATTTTTAAAGATCGGGTTAACAATATTTGAGGATAAAAGATGTTGTACTTGCGACATTTCTACTTGTTTAATCCATAAACTTCTGCACCTCCAGCAGTGGCTATTTCCAATTACAGTCGTTCTAATAGAGATTGTGGTTGTTCAAATAATAACCCCAAAAATATAAATAATTAATTCTGCAACGTTAAATACTAAGAGGAGGGTAGGTATAGATAAGAAAACGTGAATAAAACCTTTTACCTATCCATTCTACACGTAATTGTTTACTATGTTTACTTGAGATAAAATTTGTTTAGTTGGAGGTGTATAATAGTGATTCATACAAGTTTAAAGATACTCTCTACGATCCAGTTGATACACAGAAAATTAGATATTATGGATTAAGAAAAAATGTGTTGATTATTAATGGTTGGTAATCGGGAAAAGATTTTTAAAATTCTAGTTTACTTGATGATTTGGCTAAAAAGTCAACGTAATCGACATATCGGATTAGGGAAGGTGGGTGTTAAATCAATAAGAAAGAGAATTAGTTAGCAAAAAAAATTTTAAAAACACGAAAAAACACAAACTCTTAGGATTAGAACAAAACACAGGTGAACCTAAAAATTATACAAAATCCAACACCATCATAAACTTCGATCCTCGTTTCCTAAATTTATCAAACACAGAATTTAATGACAAGTAAGTAAAATACCTAAACAGAGAATTCAAATATTGTCAATTCCCAAAATTGATTAACAATATTAAAGAAATTTTAGCAATAAGTTCATAAAATGTTCTCAGAGAGAAATATTTCAATTATGTAAAATTTCAAATTGCCCATTTATTAAAATCCAACAGACAAACATTCAGATTTTAAAATAAACATACATAACAATTTATCGCTTAGGTCAATTAAAGAAAAATCGCAACAAATAATCTAATTTCTGTTAGAACAGAACTATTTTAAATGAAGCTGATTATGTACAAATTAATAGTTTTATTCAATATGTTTTAACAAATACCTCTTCAAGAGTGTATTCCTATGTTAAATAATATTATTGTCAACAAAAATTTTGAATTAACAGAATATAATGAGTTGGTTCAATTATTCTAACTGTTCATTAATCAAAATTATTTCAGTTTTAACGATCAAATTTATCTTCAAAAAGATGGTTTACCAATGGGTAGTACAATTTTACCACTTTTAGCTAATATAGTTATGGAACATTTAGAAGATCGGATTTTTGAATCAAATTAAAATCTTGGTTCCGTTACGTTGATGATGTTTTAGCACGTTTTAATACTTCATTTGAGTTTATTGATCATCTGTTAACGTTTATTAATACTCCACACTCAAACATATACTTTACATTAGAAACAGAACAAAACATGTATGAATTATTTAAACTTAAACATAAAAATTAATTCCAAAAACAAACTCGAATACTCTATTTACAGAAAATTTGCACAAACAAAACACATAAATTAGCTGCCTGTAGGTCCTTGATACAGAGAGCATAGTTCGTCTAAATAGCAACGATTACATCGAAGAGATTTCGATTATTAAACAAATTGCACCCATTAATGGATACAACACAAAACTGATAGACACACTGTTATGTTCATTTGATTTTGTCACTTCATCTGAATTGAAGTCGTATTTTAATTGCCGCTCTGTAGCCAGTTACTATATTATTATTTCCCAAATACAGTTTTAGTGAACCTATTGTTATCATGCAGAATTGCCAATTAATGTTTTGCCTGCGCGCTTGGCCCTGGACGTTTTCTAGGAGTTTACGTGTTTAATTGTTCCAGAATTATTGTACCATATTTCGCAATGCGGTGTAATATTTTTTGGCCGTGCATATTCGCATTGCGTTTCCTCTTCAGTCGAATTTAACAATTTCGGCCCGGTTGCTTGCGATAAGCGCCGTAATCAAGTACTGCTTGGGCTTGGGTTTTCGATGGGTGTCCATCGCGTGAATTTCGTAACGTTGTTATCGCCGGAAAATAAAAAAATTAATGCTGGGCCGGAAAGCAATTGGTTGAGTGCTTCATAAAAACGCTGTGTGGGGTGAACAGAACCACCGACAAGTGTCGGATTAAAGAAACACGCTGGAATTTTAACTCTTTGAGGGCAATTCATTACGAATGCGCTGATCGCCTTTGGCGGATTAATATCGAGCCAATTTCCTGTCTCTCTGGTTGTGCCGCTGTTGCTATAAACGCATTGAAGTTTTGACCCTTAACGTTGACTCCATTCGATCCACTCTTCAGGGGCGTGCCTGCGGATTTTTCCTGCATCTTAAGAACACCCCAAAATTGTGCCTGCCTCTCTCTCTACTTCCTACCGAATACCACTAAGGTAGGAGAAGTTTTTGGTGTTGTGAAAAATATTTTCCGAGTCTCATTTTCAAATTTCAAGTGTTTAACCTTTTCTTTTGATGCGACAAAAGGCGACCTTCAGTCGCAAAGTGCCATTTTCTTTTTTTTTTTGTTAATTGTAAAGAGTATTCATAAATTGTATTAAATTGTAAATTCCGACGCCACTGGCTGCGTAGATCTGTTCTAAGACATTAAATATCACAAGGTACTGACGACGAGCCTTTTGCAGTTCGAACGTTCCAACAAAATCTTGTATTAATTAACTGTAAATATTACCATTTTCAATGTAATCGTTATATTTTTTGTATCATGTGTTAGTAATTTAAAGAAGTAGAATTATATTTGTCTTGAAAATTTACCATATCTTTAATTTTGTGTATTTTTTTTTATCTTTGTGCACGAACTTTGCAAGATTTATATATAGAAGGAGAAACAATAAAGGTGATAAAGGTGATTCCCGTAAGCTGCTGACTTCTTGGCCTTCCACGAGACCTGGTAATCTGCTGTAATTTGGAAGGTGGCCCTCTTTAATTTTGACCTACCCTGTACACAACTACGAAGATTTCCCTGAACCACCTCTACTCCTCTGAACTAAGCTGTAGGCCTTTTCCATCTAGCTTGTTTGGCCCGTAACAACACTAATCAAAAAGAAATATTATAAATTAGCAATACAAAATATATATTCAGAAGACCACTCTGAAAATGATAAACATATTTCCATTCCATGTTTCGTTGAAATATTGCTAAAATTATAATCAAACCAAAAACATTTAAAGTAATTTATAAAACAACACAGAACACTTTCAACACCTTATTCAACGCACAAGATAGAAGTAACGATTTGTTCAGGTATTTACAAATTAAAATGTTCACAGTGTAATTCTGTATACATAGATCAAACAGTCAGAAGTTTTGATACCAGCTACAATGAACGCATGCCCTCATACAAATACGAATATCCAGAAAAATGTAGTTATTCTAAATATTTATTAGAACACAATCATGCATCGGCATGAAATAATATAATAACATTTTTACATTTCTGTGAGGATAAACGTAAATTGGATATACTTGAGACCTTTCAAATTGACAAATACGCTTTCAGGAATGAGCAAATTGACCTCATAAATTACATGTTATTCGAAGTTTTGGAATAGAAGACCAGAGCCAAGTTTGAAATCAATTGTGCTGTTGCCCTGGCTACAAATGATTACAAAATTAAATGTTTCTGAAACTGACAAGTAAAATGTCGCAGTACGTAGAAAGCACGAAAAATAAATAAAATTTGTTGAAACTGTGACTTTTATTATTATTATATTTATAAATTAATTTCACTTACAAAATTAATTAATACGGAACTGATTTACATTTAAGTTTCAATATTTCAGGCACATTATGGTTTTTTTTGTAATAACAACGTTAAATAACATAGAAATAACCAATATCACACTACCCGATGGCCTGTTTAAAGAGTAAAAATATTACATTTTCTACATGTTCCAAGCAAAATATTAGTGTATTGTTTGTTTATTTGATGCACGCCAACAAAACAATAGAAAACATTTATTTTATGCCTCAGAAGAGATTCTGCATGCAAGGTTACCATTCGTATCAACAAAAGATCTATCAGCGCTCCCCCCTTCTTGTCACAGCACTCTATATATAAGGCAGCACTTCCAACAATACTATATTTGATAGCATTTCTGCTATGTAGTAAACCTGAAAAGATGAAGTTTGCTGTTTGTTTCTGCTTGCTGGTGGGTGCGCTTCCCCGTACGACAAGTAAGAACTATTTCAAATATTTTGTTTCTACTTTAAACATAATTTTAAATTGTTATTATTTGGTATTGGATTATTTAATGTGTTGTAATAGATTTGATATTTTAAAAATACAGAGATGTCATAAAGTCCCGCATCATTCACAAAATTGAGGAAATTTGTTTAAATCCTTCTGGTTTGAATATTTTTCAATAATTTTCAGCAGAAATGGTTGGTGGAGAATACAGCTACAAGAATACTCGAAATTACGAATATTGTGCAACGTATATTAAGAATAATGTGCTGTTGGACGTTTTGCAAAACCATCATAATTTCTACTAACTTAAATATCTGATAAGTTAATAAACTTCTTCTTAATACCAGGAAATAATTTTAAACCGCTTTTAGTCCAGTGATTTTGTTCGTTTGTTCCGAGATGTGATTTTGCAATCCTTAATGTAATTCAAAAGGTGAATGCCTTAAAATGATATCGGTATTCATATACTCATTTGACCCTTGTAATTTTTTATAAAAACTATGAAAAATATTAACTTGTCATAATTAAATTTGCAAGTGCTAGGAGCTCTTCTGTTGTAAATTTTTATTCAACTAATAAACAAAGTGTTTCGCAGAACTCAAGTTTCACATATAGTATACGTATAGTAGGGGTGGATTGTTGGACCTGAGCCTTGCATGTACCAATGACAGACGAGGGTCGCAGTTAAACAGGGCCACATTATGGAAACATGAAACAAAGAAAGTTTCACCAATCTGTTGCTACTATTAAGTACTTTAGTGTAACTCACAGGGGGGCCCACCCCTTTCACTATGTTAAACGGGTGGTTTATTGATAGCACTTTGATCATATGATTAACCCTTTTATTGATTCGCTCTGATGATTGTTAACTTCACCACATCATTGTCGATTATATAATAACTTCTGTTTTAATACCATGTGCACATCTGAAAACCGTTATAATGCTACATCTCCGAAAGTTTCAATAAGAGAGATGTCCCAGGATTGTGGGGTCTCGGACCGTGTTTCGTAATTCTGTGCCCTCTAAAAGGCCAATAGGGGAAGATAGGATCCATCTATGTCTCTGTGACACCTGTGAGAATTTCCATGTAACACTGGATTTTGGGGTCTAGGGCCCCGGTTTGCAATCCCATAAAGCACCTCGGCTCGCCACACACAATCCTAAATTAAATTTATACACGTAACACAATCAATATTTCCAATATGTTTTGAAACGACCTACTTTTTTTGGAATTTTTGAGACCGCTTTTGTCAAAACGCAAAAACCCTGGCTACCCAATCAAAAAATTTTTTAATCAAATAAGCAAAAGACAAAACAATTTACACATCCTGATTCCAGATATATAATGGAAAAGGCGAAAATAAAAGGCTACTTTATTTGCTTTCTTTGACAGCTTTCCGCTTGAATCAGAGTGAAATACCTGGTTTTTATTTAAGTATTACTAGTAATTTGCTATTTCTAGGTGAGATTCAACCATACCCTGACCCACCTACGGATGGTTCATGTAAACCAGGAATCGTTTATCAAGTCCAATGTAACGTTTGTAGATGTAGTGAAGAAGGCAAATTGTCATACTGCACCGGAATAATTTGCAAAACGCCCTCTAAGGTCGAAGAGTCTGGTAATTAATAGTAACTATCGTTGTAGTTTTATGTATGAACAAAACCTTAGGTACCTTAGTTTGATTTGTAACTAGATGTAAGTAAAGGGAAAAATATATCCTGGTACTAGCATAGCTTTAGATTATCATCCAGTTAGGGACCTCGGTGGTCTAGTGCGAGAACGCATTGGCCACTCGAGGTCACAGCAAATGCGGTCGCTCCGTTGGGGCGGTCGAATCCCGACTGGGGCGACCGTATTTCACTTAGTTAACACGCTGACGGACACCTATTTATGTAGGTAGGCTCTGAGAAAAGCACCCAGTATAAAACATGAAATTTAGATATTTACTCAGCCAAATTTATTGGGTTATATTGTTATGTTATTTTTTGCATGTTACATGTTTGAACATGTATGCGGCTGTGGTCGTCGTGCACCACTGGACCAAGCTTTTTGTTCTGGTGGGACGGTGCGGTTGCAGCCGTCACACCTTTAGCTCAAACATTTTTAGACACTTTGCATTAAATGTTTATCTTTTAATATTAATATGATACATTTGACAGCTACGATGCGAAATAATACATATTTTTCAAATTATTCAATAAAAAAAATAAAAAGTAAGAAACCTAATTTTTGGTGTGCCACTTTTCGAAGCTTTTCGAGGTTTTACATCTTAGACTTGCCTCCTTTCTCTTCTTTGTTTTTGCACACTCTTTGCACCTTAGGAAATACATATTTCTATTGTAGTTTTCTGGAATTGGTATGCGCTCTTGAAAATGTTGAATTTCTTCAGGAGCTCCGACTTTTGCATTTGAAGGTTTAACTCCACTGTGGATTGGCGAAAACCTAATTAGAAATCTACAGTCCTTCAAATCTGGATCAATATCTAGAAGAGATTTTATCAGATTCTCTCGATATTCGATATAACACATCTGCTGTCTGTTGGTTACTTGTTTATATATAAAAAACGAATTCCACACTGCTATATCTAACAGATGGAAGATAACTTTCTTGTACCATCGAATTGTTTTCCTGGGGCAAGAGTAATAAGAAATTATCTGCTCAGATCGATCTATCCCAGACATATATTTATTATATTCAGCTACCTCCACAGGTTTTAGCTTCCTAGTTTCATGTCTATTAGCTACTGCAATTAGAACAGGGTGATAAGCTGTTGTTAGACAAAAAACATCTCTGTTATCCCGCCATTTAGACAGGTAAACTTTTTTTGCCGCTTCCAAACGTGTTCACCTTTTTTGAGATTCTTTGTTACAACATACTTTGGATTACCTTTGCGGTTGGAACGCAAAGTTCCAGTAACATGGGTATTCCGTTGCAACAGTCGATTAGAGAGAGTTACATTATTGTAATAATTGTCCATAAAGACATGATGACCTTTATCAAGGTATGGTTGTAGAAGTCTCAACACTAGTGCATCGATTTTTGAAAGGTTGCTGTCACCTTCATTTTGCCCTTTATACATTTCCAAATTGAGAACATAGCCGTTTGGCGTACATAATTCATAGAATTGAATACCATATTTAGTTTTCTTGTTCTTCATATAAGTGCGGAACATCAAACGACCTCTAAAGAGTAACAGCAACTCGTCCAAAGAAAGTTCTTTTGCTGGTGAATATGCAGCTTGAAAGATTCTAATACACAAGTTTAAAACAGCTCTTACTTTTGAAAGACGATCACGACTGCCGTCCTGCACAGTCAAAGGATGATTGACAGAAAAACAGCGCAAGATTTGTTCAAATCTGCGGCCAGACATTAAGGAAGGAAAAATCGGATGATAGTTCAGCGGATCCAGAGAAAATAGTTTTCTTATACTACTGGGAGTAAGTTGCCCCTGTAGTAAACATAAACCCAGAAATTTATTCATTTCATTCGAATACACATCCATGAAACTTACACTTCTACTATTTCTAGTTTTGGGGTGGTTCTGTACAATAAGAGCCTTACCATAGTTATTTGTTGAAGTTACCAATAAATCCATAATCTCTTGGTCCCATACTTTCCTAAATATCTCTATCGGTGTAGTATTTTAGTCGGCCACTAATTTTGCCCCTGTTGTAGTTACATCAAAAGAAAAGTCTTGAATGTCACTAATATCACTGTTCCAATCAGTATAATCAGTGGGATTATTTTCATCACCGCTATCACTATCCTCGTTGCTGGGAGGTTCATTTTCAAGTACACTTTGTTCCGCATGATGATCTTCAGCTCCATTAGCTACCAAGTTGTTGACGGTAGCATTATTGCGATCTGCATCTGAATCATCCACGGAATTATCGCTTGGTCGTCGTCACTACCCACAAACGGCTCTGTTCCCTCTGACGTCAAAGAATATTCGTCGGAGTCCACATCTTCATATAATTTTAGAAGACGTGCTTCTTCTTTACCGTCCATAGTCAATGGTATAAACCAACTGCAATATGATGACTAATAGCTACAAATAATTTCTAAAGAAAACAGGTATTTACCTTATAAAATAAGGTTCAATAAATCACTAATAACTAATAAACCACTTATATTTACACCAGTTACACGTAAAACTGTTATTTATATAAAATAAATTCACAAAGAAAGTGTGACTACGCGTTGCACGTGGTGTGCGCAGACAGACTAAACCGGATGTTACATCTACAAGAAATTATAATTTTCGGCGCCTAAACTGTAGGCAATTCTAAAACCACTTGTTTCAGTGGGACACCTAACATTGCTTTACATGTTACTTAATGAATTTGTCGACGGTTGTAGCAGGTCTGCCCCTATGGCAGAAAAAACATATGACGGCTGTGGCCGACCTGTCCCACCGCAATTCTCTGAAATGACGGCTGTAGCCGTTCTGTTCGTCAAAGTGTTAAGTTTAGGGTGCATGTTTCATGAATGTTTAGTATGTAAGGGACGCCCGCACCCCCCTGAAATAATGCGAAAGCGGTTCCGGGAGGGGGGGGGGCGGTAGTATGAATGAGTGAGACAAAAAAAGATTATCATCCAGTTGTAAAAACTGTAAAGGTGAGCCTACGAAGAATTAACTATAAAGTATGACGCAGAAACAGCGACAGCTATAAATGACAGGACAGTTGAATTGAGTGGGAAGTAAAACAAGAACAAAATGCTACGGGCAACACAAAGAATATAAGACAACAATAACGACATTAATAGAAATTGCCTGATAATTAACAAACAATCAGTTGTTTTCTTTTAATTTCAGATAACCAGCTCAACACTGTGTAGTCTTATACATGGTTTGGTTCTTACATTGTGCTTGTTATAATTGAAAGACATATCATAGAAGGAACGTGTTTCCTTGAAACTGAGTCATCTTGGAAACTGGCTCACCAAGCGGTATATAACACTCAACCCTACCAAGTGCACAACCAAAATATTTGCCTTCACGCACATTAGAGATCATCAAAACGTAGACATCCATGATTCGTCGATCCCATGAAGCTCACAACACGAAGTTGTAAAATACCTATGAGCCCACCTAGATACGCCACTAACTTTGTGCCACCATCTAAACAACTAACTTAGTGAAGGATACAATAGACTAAGGCAGCTGTACCCACTCATCAACAGAAATACGCTATTACGTAAGGAATTTACCATACTACTTTACAAAACGATCCTCAGACCACTAATAACGTATGTCTGCCCAGTATGGAGCACGACATCCAAAACCAATATTAAAAAGCTTCAACTGTTACAAAACAAGATTTTGCGCATGTCGGTTAACGCGCCCTCGTGTATTAGAAACTGTTAAATCCATTACGAATTGTGAGTAGACACCATTGAGACATGTAAAAAAACTCACCGAAAGTTGTTCACAATCTGCTCAGAAGCGACAATACCATTTTCCGACACCTCTGGAGCGAAAATATTCACAGGCGCCTCCAAAGGAAGTTACCACAAGACTTAGTAGAAACCTCAGACAACAACAGTGAGTGAGTGAATGAAGTAGGGTGTTAGCTGCCGTTTGCAAGTTACAATTGCCGTTTGGAGATCTTCGTGCTGTGTTAGAATGGCTCTGTCATCGGCTACTTTGCTGAGGCCTGGGATTGGTATGTCGTGGATATATATGTTGAACAGCGTTGGCCCTAAGACTCTCCCTTGGGGTACCCTCGCATGAATGTGCTGGCCTGATGTGCCGTTGTTGATCCGCACTGCAAAAGTTCTGTTTTCTAGAAACGAAAAGATGACTGCTGTTAGGTATTGTGCAGGGGAATATGTAATAATTTGTACTTAAGGCCTTCGGCCCAGACCTTGTCGAAGGGTTTAGTGATATCTAGAAATGCCGCAACTGTATATTGCTTGTTTTCAAATCCACGCTCAATAATTTCGGTGATTCTTTGCAGCTGTTGTATGGCTGAGTGTCATTCTCGAATTCCAAATTGTATTGATGGTAGTATGGTATGCTCGCTCAGTGATGTGTGAAGGCGCTTGAGTAAAACTCGTTCGAACAATTTGGATAGCGCATGGAGGAGGCTTATCGGACGGTAGGAACTGCAGTTGCGTTTGTCTTTTCCCTGTTTGGGAAACATGAGAATGTGGGCATGTTGCCATTTCAAGGGGAAGTATCCACGTCTGATGCAGGCATTGAATAGTGTCGCCAGGTAAGCTAGCGCTTTTTTTTGTTAATTTGTTCAAAACCACGTTCGGCATAAGGTCGTGGCCGAGCTTTTTTAATTGACAGAGCTTGTATGTATGTAACGAGTTCGCTGGTTGTTGTGAGTTGAGTGAAGTCGTATGGGTTTGGTTGGTGTGTTTCGATGAATGAGACTGTGTGCGTGCAGTCGGTTTTCATCGGTTATTGTGGTCCTAAATGTGGTTTCTAGGTGGTTGGCAAATGGGCTCCTTTTTTCCTATGGGAGCTGTATGTTCCATCTGGTGTTGCAAGAGTTGGTATTATTTCCTTGGTTCTCGTTATGCTTTTCGTGATTTTCCAGACATCTGCGCTATTTGGGTTAAAGGTTTCGATATGCTTTTTGTATGTGGCTATTTGGTATTTGACGATTTCCTTTAGGATCTGGTGTGACAAGTTGTTCAGCTGGTTTTTAAAGGGATGCG
This sequence comes from Limonius californicus, assembly GCA_014611495.1. Lineage (NCBI taxonomy): Eukaryota > Metazoa > Arthropoda > Insecta > Coleoptera > Elateridae > Limonius > Limonius californicus. The sequence continues at coordinate 6,465 of JABXWE010023408.1, read as the reverse complement.
CCTTGGTTCTCTGCCATAGCCGACGTATTCTGCTTTTGAGTTTTATTAGTTTCTAGGATTTAGATTGCGGGGTTGTTGGGGTTGTTTGCCCTTTTTTGGTTGAAGGATGTGGTTGTTTCTTGAATTTGTTCGTTTATTGTTGACGCCAGTTTTTCTATGTTGGTATCAGCGTCGGTAGCGTTGTGAATGTGAAACAATCAGTTGTGATAGGTAATGAAGAGACTTTGAAAGAAAGCAATAAAATGAAAGAATGGAAAACTGACGAAATAAGGTATTACAGTAAACTTGGAAAGGAAAAAAGTAAACGTATGGAGTCCTATACAAAAATAAGATAAACGAAATACTGGATGAATAACAGATGGCGAGAGATTCAGAAACTAGAATCACAATATAAGGCTAGGAAATAATAAGTGATTAATACATTCTGAATGTAAATACTATTTATTACTGAGGGGGCGGAATGATGATCTTAGACAATCATCTGCAAAGTTATCGCAAAGGAAAGCAGTACATATAGTAAAATTTAAATAAATGAAAAAGGCGTACGTCAAACACTGTACCGACCCACGCTGAAGAAGAGAGAAGAGAGAAGAGAGAAGAGAGAAGAGAAAGAAAGTTTTTTTCAGCATACAGCGCACTGCTGAAAATTATATTGCATGAATTCTACACTGAGCTGTTTGATGTTTAAATGGTTTGCTAAAATGTGTTTGACTGAGCCTAACCAAATGTTTCATCACCATTACCTAATTCTGGAAAGGTCAATATTCTGTTAGAAGCAATCATTCCTTTAAGTCCTTAAATATTTTCTGTTTAGTAGAAATCGAAGTGTGACTTTGTTCATCTTTAACCCAGTCAGATCATCCTGATACCGTTGAAACCATCTGCACACTGTTTTGCGAATAAAAGTTTCATCTTCACAAACATTAATTAAATTTTTACAGCTTAACGTCGAATTCAACGACAGAAAGTTCTGTTTAGTAGAAATCGAAGGGTGACTTTGTTCATCTTTAACCCATGTCAGATCATCCTGATACCGTTGAAACCATCTGCACACTGTTTTGCGAATAAAAGTTTCGTCTTCACAAACATTAATTAAATTTCTACAGCTTAACGTCGAATTCGAACGACAGAAAGTCGAGAAAAGGTTTTTGGCATTAAGATCCCACGGTTTGCAAGCCGCATTGGGAAATTGTGCGTGGATGGTTGCTGCACAATGCCGAGGAGTCAAACCCATTTTCCCCGCGTAGCTCAGTGGGTACAGTTGCGGGTTGCGAGTTTGATTCCCGGGAACCGACATAATATCTAGATGGTTTTTTCAAAGGGAATTTCGGCCTATAGGTCGACTCAGCCTTAAATGAGTGCCTAGGGGTAACATCTTGGGATAATAATAGGCGGCTGGAGCGTAGCTGTACCTGATTTTCTCCGAAAGGTGTCGTGACGCTACAAAGGGTGGTTATTATTATTATACATTAGAAGCGTATTACGGCCAGTATAAAATTCAAAATACAAGAGCTAGAACGAAAATTACTCGTAAATCTAGAATAAAACATGTTATTTCATCTTTCCACAAAATACAAAAATTAGTCTGTTCGTTCGAATCACGTAGGCATAGTACAAAGTTATGTTTTTTCTGCCGTTTTATATACCTGTCATAAACCAGAAGCATGAATACTGAGATAAACAACAATACAATACAGAAGACTCATCCAAAATATCATGATTCGGTGGAGTTAGAAAGGAAAGGAAGTTGTAAATACTTTTTTGTTGTAGATCTTCAGATCTGTTTATTGCCGATTTCATTTTCTTGAGATATATACTGCCAGATATGTCTTCATCGTTTACATGGCATTCTCGGTGGACCTGAGCTTCTTGGTTTTCCTTCCATTGCTATATGCGGTGGTCTGTTTTGGTTTATTCGTTTCACATGATCGTACCAGTATCTTCGCCTCTGTCTTTTTCTGACATCTTCCGTACCACACCTTTCTATTACTTCTTGGTTTCTTATTCTATCTCTAAGGGTTTTCCCGGATACATATAACACAGCACTTCAGGCCTGGGGGCCTATGGCTTCTATTTCTTTCTTCCCTACTCTTCTGTCTTTTGTTTTCTCTTTCCAATTTGTGAGTCCAAAACTTTTAATATCTTCTTGTATATCACCCCACCCGGATTTCTTGGGCCCACCTCTTCTATTTTTCCATTCCGTCTTTCTGCTTAGTGCTTTCTTTGTTCAATCGTCTATATTAATTCTTTCTATATAGCCTAGCCATCTCAGTCTATTTTGTCTCACTACCGTTATTATACTAGGTTCTTTGTAGATTTCTCTTAGTTCCATGTTTGTTCTTCTTCTCCATGTGTCTTCTCCTTTTTTCCCTGCCAGTATTCTGTGTAATACTTTTCTGTCCCATATTTCCAAACTTTTTCATTTTCCTTCGTAAGTACCGACGTTTCATTCCCAAAGGCTACCACGGGTCTGATCGCCTTTCTGTACACTCTTAACTTCAGTGCTCTTTGAATATTCTTGTCTTTCAGTAGATTGTTGAAAGTTCCTGCACATCTCGAGCCCATAGTTATTCTCCTCTTGATCTCACTTCCTTGATTTCCTTCGCTGTTATCTCTGACACGAGGTACACCACACTGTTTACTATGTTGAACTTGTATCTTTAATCTTCGTTATTTGCTTTAAAGGTTAGATGTTGGTTTTCTTCCTGTTTTCTGTTCCCTAATACTATGTAATTTGATTTTTCTTCATTTGTTAATAAGCTTGATTTTCTTGCTTATTCTTCTATTTTTTTATTATTCTTGTGAGTTCTTCTTTAGGTCTTGCTAATACCACCAGGTCATCCGCGTATGCTAGCACTTGGTATGGTCCATTTATTATATTATTTTCTAAGCTTATGTTGCTTTCTCTGATTATTTTTTCTAACACTATGTTAAAGATGGTTGTCGAGAGGGGATCTCCTTACTTTAATCCCGAATTACTCCTGAACTCACTGGGTTGGTGTCCTCTCAATGTTATCGCATTTGTTGTTTTATTTGGTGTCATTCGGACCAATTCTATTATTTCTTCTGGGATATTCAAATCTTTTAGTGCCTTGTAGATTGCTTTTCTTTTTATTCTGTGGTATGCTTGCCGGAAGTCAATGAACAGAGTATGTATCGGGATATTCTTTTTGCTGCATTTTTCTTGACTTTGTTTCAGTATAAACGTTTGGTCCATTACCGATTTTCCATTTCGGAAGCCTGCCTGGTATTTGCCGACTTTAAGTTCCTGCTTCTCGGTTTATCAGTTGTGAGAGAGTCGTGTGTACCACGTTAAGCAAGGCTATTGGCCTGCATTTATTGGCTAAATTCTTATTACCTTATTTGTGGATGGGATAAATGAGCGTTTTCGTCCATTCTTCTGGCATTTCTTTTCTTTTCCATACTTCTTCTATTAATTCATATATTTTTTCTAGTACCACTACATCTGCGCATTTGATCAGTTCTGCTTGTATCTTGTCTGCAGCAGGACTCTTGCCATTTTTTTGATTCGAAATTATTTCCATACATTCTTCGAAGGTCGGTTCTAGTACTAAGTTTTTTTTTTGGTTGCCATGTTTGGTTTTCTTCTTCAGCATTCGCTTCCTTTTCTGTTAGTATCTTTGAGAAGCTATTTCATTTTCATCCATGCATTGTTTTCCTTTTTCATCTCTAAGGACTATAGTCTGGCTTTGAAAACCTTCCTTTTCTTCTTTTATGTTTTTGTACATAGCTTTAAAATTTTTGTTCTTGTATGCCTCTTCTAGTTCTTCCATTTTCTCCTTTTTTGTCTTCCTCCTCTTTATTTCTTGCTGCTCTGTACTTCTCTTTTAATTCCGGGCATCCTATTTTCATCATATCTATTCGTAACTTTTTCTTCCTCTATTGCTTTCTTGCATTCTACGTCAAACCAATCTTCTTGTTTTGTTTCTCTTCTTGTTCCTAACTTCCATGCACTTTTTGTTATTATTTCTTGCAATTGCTTCCATTCTTCTTCCGTTCTATTTGCTTGCTTTTGCTGGATAGGCATGTTTCTAATATTTGTTGGATATTCCTGTCTTGTTTTGTCTACCTTTAGTGCTTCTGTATTCCATCTGGTTTCCTTTGATTGTGTTCTTTTGGTTACCCAGATATACTTCTTAATATTTCCGTTTCTGTTGTTCTCAGCTGGCTTTTTGTTTTTACTGTGTCGGCCCTTGTTTCTATATTGTGTGGCATCACAGGTCTCACACAAGTTTTATATATTCTAGCTTTATTTTCGATTAGCATATGTTTGCTTGTCCATATGACGTATTTTAAGCATCCTGAGATTGCAGCACGTTTGTTTACTTTGCCCATGGTTTAATTTACTGTGTTATTATAATTGAATAATTGAACACCTAAATATTTAAACTGCATCACCTGCTCTACCGACTTATTTTCTACTACCAATTTACATCTTACGGGGTCTCTAGAGAATCTCATACACTTTGTTTTATCTATGGATATAGCTATGTATTTTTGGGCAGACAGGTAGAACCTGTATTTGGAGGTCGTTTTCAGATTCGGCTATTATTGTGGCATCGTCTGCATAGCAGACCATACTAATCATTTTATCTTTCATTTTATAGCCTAGTTGTAAGGATTTTACGTCTTCTATTATTTTGTCCATTACAAAGTTAAAAAGGAATGGCCTTAAACTGTCTCCTTGTCTTATTCCACTACATGCACTGTGTCTGGGTAGACTGTGTTGCCCAGAGACAGTGTTGCCGGTCCCAAGCCCGAATAAAGGAGGATGCTTGGTAGGTGAGGCCAGCTACTTGTCTATCGTAAAGTAAAAGAATAGCTCACGGTACCGATACAACCACAGCAGGGAAATGGACATGATTAAAGGAGATGTCTGGGACATGTGGTGCGAAAATAGTTTTAAATCCAAGCAGTTAATAAAAATACAAGGTTAGAAAAGTGCTGATATTAGTAAAATATCAAGCGGAAAATTACCGTGGTAGTTCATTTAGCAGAATGCCCAGCAGCTATTGATAACTATAGGGTCAAAGTACTTAAAATTTTTCTAATATTTGTGCTGTGCGGATTCCACATTAAACCGTACGTTCTCCATACTTGAATCTTAGCGCTGAGGAGAAGCACGTGACAGAAAAACGTGCTAATGTCTGCTAGTAGGATACTAACGCTGACGACGACTATCACTAGATCTACGTTCTGATCTGCAGTATACAATACAGCGCGGCCGATCGTCAATTTCCGTTCTATGGAGGATTTTACAAGAAGAATACCTGCCAATTAAACGAAGTTGTTTTAGTTAAGCGATAAAACTTAGTCGATTCAGGTACTAAAACTGCATCTAGTTTTTGAGGACCTCACAAACATGTAGGTCGTGATAGACCTTCATTCTATAATTAGTTTGTATGTCTTTGGAACAACACCCATTATTTTATTGTTGGAGGGAATTTAAAACTAATTTCTTAAATAAGTAGAAATAAATTCATTTTTATTCAATTTTTGTTTGGTACAATTCAAACAAAAATAAAAAATTCAACGCCCATATTCTGATTTATGTCACAGGTTCTCAAGAATGTACCTCTCCGCAAACAAAAAGAATAGGTTGTCAAACATGCTATTGCCCTCATGGTAAATGGCTGTGCAATGAAAGGGATTGTATAAGTCAAACTCGTCCACGTCGAGGTTAGTTTCCACGTTTTATACCTCTTTGTATACAAATTTACAATGCAACATTATATTGCAGAGGCGTGTACGGATGGGCAGAACAAAAAAAAGGATTGTAACAAATGCATATGTATAAATGGAACCTGGGCCTGTACCATCAGTGATTGCTATCGTAAACGCAGAGGCAAATTGGCATAAATTATTAACTTAAAAAATTCTATAAAATCATTTTTAGACTCCGAAAGATGTGTGGTTGGTGCTTACAAAACGAAGAGATGCAACAATTGCAGATGTATAAGGGTTGAAGGTGGAAGAGGCGAATGGGCTTGCACTAAGATGATTTGTCCTGCGGAAGAATACCATCGTAGGCGCAGCGGAATATCAACTTAAATAATTTTTATCTGTGTTTTATCCTTTCTAATCTATTGTTAGCCGTTTAGGCAATCTTGTAAAAATCCTTTCATTTAATTATATTTGTTGTTTTATGAATCCAAGGATGTTGTGAGTACTGGAAGTAGTATAGTTTCTCGTTTTTCCTATTTGATTTGACAGGTACGATAGTTTAATTATTCCTTGTAACACTATAACTGAAATCAACCAAGTCGAATCGGCAAGAGTTTAATTGGAAACTGTAAAAATAAACACCTACTAAAACTGGAAGTCTTAAGTTTTGTTGATTCTGGGATACACTCGAGTGTTTAGGTTTATAAACCCGCCTATATAAGAATATTTAGAAATCAACAAAATTAAAAAAAAATTTTAAGGCTGGAAATGTAACTATCC
>JABXWE010023407.1:0-16876 GCA_014611495.1 Limonius californicus | reverse complement strand
TTAGGCGGCCGTCTGCTAGAGGTTAGCGTGTTAGGCTTCTACACTGAAGGTCCTGGGCTCAATCTCTAGTACCGGAACATCGGATATTTAACGGCCGTTCTCCCTCGTAAGGCAATGGCAAACAGTAGAGAAAGAACGAGAGTTCTGGAGCCTCCCGAGGTCACCCCCCACCAACCACTTTCAGCCAGGTATTCTACTTAGTATATCTTATCTGAAGTAGAAGTGTTTACACATCCCGTGATTCGGAGCACACGTTAAGCTGTAGGATCTCTATGTCTGTGGCACTTTAAACTCGCCGCACAGGCCTAGGAGAGAAGATCGCTACGCCTTGTGAGAGATAAAGCACTCGAACAAGAATGCAATTATATTTTAACACTAATAGACAATTTCAACAGGTATAAATACTATTTCGACATATAAAATGTCATTTTCAAAAGCATTTAATGTAGTACACATTAATTGTAGTTAGGGTAACAACACACTGGATCTTGGCTTCGGACATGGCTCAGGTCTTTTATTCCAAAAATTCCAATAGCGGGGAATTTATGAATTCAATTTGCTCATTCATTAAAGGTGTGTTTGTGAATTTAAAAGGCCTCGAGTGTATCCTATTATTATTATTAAGATATAAGTACGAATTTCAACAAAGTAAGGCAACAAACAATTAACAAAGAATATAATTATTTAATTTTTCTACATGACTGTCAATTATTAACACAACGTATCTAACCCAGAACCACTTTAAACTTTGAAAACCCCTTACCACCAAGATATTCAGAACGTCTAAATACGTTTTTCGGCAACTAAGCTGCCATCTTCAATAGGAACTTGAACTAACTAAAGTAACTTAGCTAAGGAGTATCTCTGGAGAGAAGTCCTTCACCAAACCAACAATTGAAATCCAATGGTATGTTAGTTCAATTGCCTACTGAAGATGGCAGCTTAGTTGCCGAAATACGTATTTAGACGTTCTTAATATTGTGATGGTAAGAGGCTCTCCAGAGTTTATTTAGTTAAACCACCGTCTCCAAGCCATTCTATTAGGAACACTTTGATATTTAGTGGTATAAACCTGCCTTTTCACCACAGTATTACACTATTGGACAAATAAAGTGGGTGGAGTTAATCTCAAATTATAATTAAAAAAAATCACATAAATACAATTTATATGTATAAAAAATGTAATACAATTATTCAATTTTTCTACGTGGCTGTCAATTATTAATATAACATTAAACTTAACTAACCCAGAAGTACTTTAACATTTAATTGTGTAAATCTACCTTTTCACCACAGTCTTGCATTACTGGTCTAATAAAGTGGGTGGAGTTAACCTCAAATTATAATAAGGAATTCAGATTGAATTAAAAAAAAAGTAATGTAATTATTCACATTTTACTATGTGACTATTATTAATATAACATTAAGTTTACCTAATCTAGAAGCACTTTGACATTTAATTGTGTAAATCTACCTTAATACTATAGTTTTACACTATTTGTCAAATAAAGTGGGATGAGTTAACCTTAAATTATAATGAGGAAGACCATCTAAGTTCAGTTTATATTCAAAAAATGTAAAGTAATTCTATAATCAATCTTTCTATGTGACTGTCAATTATTAACAAAACATTAAACTTAACTATCCTAGAACCATTTCGAAGTTTAGTTGTATATATGCACCTTTTTACCATACACCTACACTGTTGTTCATATTTTGTTGGCATCATTAGCCTCAAGTTCACTTGTTATTTAAGAGAACAAAGATAATCTAATCGGTTAATTTCTGACTATAGTTCTTACGATGAGCATTTTTCAGTTTTGGATTAGCGCTTTATTTGCATTCCACAAACTGAACGCATTTCTGTCTTTGTTAGTTGCTCGCGGATTCATATTTCCGACAAAGATGTATGTCGTAGTAACATCAGCGAACGAAACAACACCAGCACTGTACGTGTGACATTTTCTGTCGACTGACACGTTTAGTAGAAAGAAACAGAGATACTTGACGAATGTTGCACTTTTGCATCCAAACGTCACTACTTAAATCTGTTTCCAGCAGTGTTTAAAATGTTTTGGAGTTTTATATGGCAATATTTTATTTTCTAAAGTTACCTAAGAGCTTTTATTTACAATTTTGTTTATTGCTGAAATTTATTTTAACACTTTGGTACCTTTGTTTTTGCTGGGTAATAGTGCTGTAGATATCCCGGTTTGTTTCGGTTTGTGGAAATTGGTATTAAGAGGTTAAAGATAAATTAATAACATTTTAATTAACAGCCATTAAAAGGCAATTACAGTTACTGGAATGTATTCTTGAAAATTGTAAATGGTAAAACAGGCGCAAACATTATCAGTAAAATATACAATGACTTTTTCAACGCACATTCTGTACACTACATCTCTAACTGCCATTCTTAATGTTTCGGGCATATCTTCAGGTTTTAACTTTTTTCTGGAGCTGTGCACTTTTTTTATTAATGAAATGTTGTCTTTCCTTTGCTTCACGATTTTCTGTATGGTGGGTAAACTTATTTTTAATGCACACCAACTAACATCCAATGTTGAACTGGCTCAGTACAATCATGTTTTCAAGAATACATTCCAGTAACTGTAATTACCTTTTAATGGCTGTATAACAAAAATGCTATTTACTTATCTTCAACCTCTTAATACCAATTTCCACAAACCAAAACAAACCGAGATATCTACAGAACTATTTCCCAGAAAAAACAAAGATTCCCAAAGTGTATAAAATAAGTTTCATCAAGAAACAACAAGATAACTTTGAAAAATAAAATATTGACATATAAACCTCCAAACCATTTTAAATACTGCTGGAAACAGATTTAAGTATCTCTGTTTCTACTAAACGTATCAGCCGACAGAATACGTCTCACGAACAGTGTTGCTGTTGTTTCGTTCGTAGATGTCACTACAATATGCGTCTTTGTCGGAAATATGAATCTGTGAGCAACCAACAAAGACAGAAATGCGTTCAGTTTGTGATATGCAAATAAAGCTCTAATTCGAAACTGAAAAATGCTCATCGTAAGAACTATATCATTTTATAATTCTAATAAAATAATTAACGCGCCAAAATTTGTGTAGAATGGTAAGTGCAATTACGCTTAAACAAATTATAGTTATCGATAGCAAATCAATAACGTGCGGTTGCATGTGAATTATGACCATGTCATGTTCATTAGCCAAATTCAGAAATATAATTAAATCAAAACGTAGATTATTGCATTTTAAATGGATATTTGCTGCTTTTGTAGGTCATGACTAAATTACCTTTGTTGTCTGACTAGCCCTGGTAGAAAAATTGACAGAACCCTTGGTCTTTCGGTGTAATTCCGATAAAATAAGTTTAAATCTTTTAGCTAGTATGAAAATGCTAATAACTTCTCGCCCGCAAACGTTTTTAACAAGAGTACAGCGTGTTAAAAATGAATAGCCACACCTGTTGAGTTTATTATTAATTAGAAATGATTCATTCAAATACAATCACAGATATAAGTAGAAAGAACCCCTTCCAGGAAAGTCATCCAGAGAAGACTACTATAATTATCTGTGATATATTTATAGCAGCAGGTATAAGGACTTTAAGATTTTTTGTGATCTGGCAAATGTGTCATCTATATTACAAAAGAAGATTCAACTATGTTACAAACTTTAAACAAGTATGTTTGAAATATTAGAAAACTCAGTATAACTAACGTTTATTGCTAGTGTGACTACCCTACGTTAAACACCTTTCTCCGCATGGCCAGAACTAAGCACCTACGTTGTGTAAGAAGACCCTGCTCTTGGCTGTTCCCTTAGCATGCGACGCATTGTTTGCTATACTCTTCTGGAACAACTCCCTATCCATTGGACGCCCTTATTAGTTCTTACTATAGTTTCCCCGTTTCGAAAGAACATCATTCCAATAACATCAAATAATTTGATGTACCTATACGCGAATTTAAGCACACCTAGTAAAGTTGGTTTTGCAGGTTGAGATTACTTATGTTAAACTAATCATGGCACATTGTAAAGTAACGCTATGGCTGTTTTCACAACCAGGAACGGATTCTTTAACATACCGTTCTAACACACCACTTGCTATTTCGTCAGGTCGCTCTTGGCTGTTCCCTTAGCACAACGTGCAGCGTTTGGTATACACCTCTGGAGCACGTCCCTATCAATTAGACGCCTTTATCAGTTCTAGCTATAACTTTCCCCTTTGGAAACGACATAAGTCCAATAATGTTAACTACTTTAATTTGAATAACGTGAATTTAAGCATCTCACATAAATTTGTGTTTACACGTTTAGACCATCTTAAATTATTCCTGGTAAATTACAAATTGGAGGTATTTCTGTCATCCCAAATTGTTATTCCGCAAGTGCCGCTCATCGGCTGTTGTCTTAAACGAGGGGCAGTGTTTGCTGTGCAGCTCTAGAACTTGTACCTTTAGACTTCTTTGTCGGTTCTAACCCTAGTTATACAATAAAAACAACATTGCTCACCTATTGTCAAACTATGGTACCATATACGAGTCAGAATTCAGATATTAATGATCTGATAAATGCAATAACTTAGGTACTTGCTCCGAACTGTTACATAAAATAATATTTCGATACTGCACGGTCAGGTTTTCTCCACCACCAAGGCTATGTTTGGACAAGGTAACGAGACACGCACATAACGGACACCAATAACGGCTAGGAGTCTGCCAAACACTAACTGTCATATCAACCAGGATGTGCAACACTTAAGTCCTCTCAAAACCGTGGGGGTAAATCAGCTATTCGGATAAAAGAGAAGGATTCACGAAATCGGGCACCATTAAAAACTCGACAATAACTTAGATTCGTAACCACAATTACATTTTGACAGTATTTATCTAAATGGCATAACACACGCACCTTAATTTAGTTAACCTTACTCATACACATGTGAAGGGAAAGCAACCCTTAAACATTAGATTAGCTAAACTTGAATTAATGCATCAAGCATGCGGCTCCTATTTATGTTGGTAACACTTTCTAAAGTCAGAGTAACAGGGAAACAGTTGTCGCCCAAGAGAAACATCAATAATCTATTGAAACATGTCGGTTTCCTCTATTCAGTCCAGTCCATTTTCACTACCCTGGTATGGTCAGTCAGTCAATCTCATTTCCAACATACCATACGTTCATGTTAAAATAATGGTCTTTACACATACAATACTACTTTGTTAAACTTAAAACATACTTTCAATAGATATTTATAAACCATTGCAACCTAAAAAAAGTTAAAGAACAATTTAGCAGGATAATAATACAGTATTGGTCTAAGCATTTACGACTGAGTAAATAAATAAATTTTAAATATCCATTAATTTCTACAAGGGTTAGATTGATTAGAGGTTACAAATTGTTATTCTTCAGGATACCAGGAAAGCCATACGGGAAGCGTAATGTTTATTTGTTTACTGGCCATGGTTTTAAGGTGTTTTTGTTTAGAAACAGAAACTTCAATGAACTGATAAGTAGACCCATTTAAGACAATTTGTGGGATACATTCAAACATTTTGAAAGAATTTGTTAATAATCAGCCCAGGTTTGTCAACCAATTTGAACGTCAGTTGTACCAGTAAAATTTAAGAGACTGAGGGGAAGACCGTAATTCCTACGGATGTCAAGTTATAAATTCAGTAAATATTTTATGTTCTAGGCAGCGGAAACATAACTGTATCGACTGAACTGTACTTTTATACTAATTGTAGTAAATGTTATAAACTGTATCGCTTAAGTAAACACACACGTTTCGCTGTTCACAGCCAACCTTTATCCAAACGTTGTTTTGATCAAATATTTTCAATAAAAATAAGTAAGCGAACTATTTCAAATTCACTCCAACACCTATCAAATTTCCTTTCGTATATTTGTATAAAATTCGAGTGCTTTGAATAGTGAAACGAACGTAATTTGATCACTGTGCTAAAAATCATCTGATCCGTGTCTGACGATTTAGTAAAGGGAAAACTTAGGAACGACACTCCACTCTAAATCCCAGAATTTCATCTAAAAGATGGATTAGATGAGTCTTCCTTTAAGGACCCATAAACGTAAATTTTCTTTGACGACGATTATATTCATGAAAACTGATGGAAATTACTTCTCATCAAAACAGCAAAAAGGGCTGTCATTTTTCTGACAATTACTTAAACTGGGAACACTCGTCTGGAGCCAGCTAAAACTTGAAATAATATTTCATTGTTTCAAAATGTCAAGTCAAGCATTAACTCGGTGAATTTCCTTCGAAACAGAAAGCGCGCTGTCTAAACCCTCCATCCCTCTTAGTGTCGGCAAATAGAAAATCGTCTTTGCGAACTCTTATTTCAATTCAATTATATCGAACATCGTTCTCATTATTTGGAAGCTCATTTATAATTCTAGGCTTATTGATTATGTTCTTCTCATTTCGGTCAAATTGAATCGTGCCTGAACTTTCCAATCTGCATTGCGAGGAACGAAAAGAGAATTATTCATCCGCTACAATTAAAATGCTAGGCCGAAAAAAAGAAACAATTAAGTAGCGAGGCGGCAACATTCGAAAAAAATATGCAATCGCTTGTTTGTAGAGAACACGTTCGCTTCGATGTTGCGTAGTCCCGTTTTCTAAATATCTTTTTCATTGCACGCAACTTCCACGTTCCGATGTCGCGGAGATTACATTTTAATTTCCTTGTGCAAAACACCCACGCTTTGCTGCACATTAAATACAATAATTGGGGAAAATCTTTAGGGGTGCGCTCATACAAGATACAATAAAAATGTTTATTGAATAATCGTAAATAAGTGTGTTGACTGCCGGATTGTGGCAATTTTCCTTAAACATACAGCATGGACCTAATACATTGTCTTCCCTTGAAGGTGATTGACGCTACTCAACATACATGGAACTGAAACTATAGAATTTTTACAGTTTATAACTGGATAATGGCTACTTTCTGTCAAGTTGGTCTCTTCCAGTTTTACCAATATAAATTATATTAATATTTGAGTAGAGAAGCACCTACTGGTGAAGCGTACTATCGTAAAATCTAAACAAGTAGAAAACAACATAAATTAAATAGCAAAGTTCTATTTAATTCAGTAAATGATAAAAAATTTGATTAATAGGCGAATACAAGTAATTTTGGAAATATGTGGCAAAATCTGGAGAAAACTACAAATCCCAGAAGACTGGAGGTGGCCATAATATTGCCTGCACGCAAAAAGGAGGCAGAAAGAATTGCAGTAACTATAGAGGAATACCTCTACTGAGCACAGCATTAAAGGTTTATGAACAAATAATCGATAAACGATTACAGGCACACAAGATCGACCAAAAAAAGAATACAAAAATGGTCAAGTCAGCAAAAGAAGGCATTTTTCACTTTATGGATCTACGAAAAGCATTCGACCCGGTACCAGGAGCAAAACTGGTAGTATTTACATAGGAAAGGAGTCAATAGCACAATTATCACAGTACTCTAAAACATATATAAAAACAATGTCAACTATACAAGGTGTCCCATGACGTGACGATACAAGCTCTCTACTCAATTATGGAAATTATATTATTTACTTGTACCTATCTTAAACAGTAAATCCCCTTACAGTTGATTTCTCTGCTTGCGCTTATTAACAGTGTTGATAATGTACAGATTTTATAACGCGAGAGTACGCCGATATCCATTATATGTACGGTTTTTGTGATGGAAACTCAGTAGCAGCTGCTCGAGAATATGGGTTGAGATTTCCGAATTGGCGACTACCAGACCGACGAGTTTTCCAACGAGTGCACAACCACCTACGTGATCACTGGGCGTCCAATACAGCAAGTACTAGACAATGAGGACAACATACTGCGAGCAGTTGATAATAATAGCAACACCTCTGTTCGTCGTGTATCTGCACAAGTTAACCTTCGGATGACCAGGTCGGGTTTTTAATTTTGCAGCTTCATTATTTTTTAGCTGAGTTTTTCACCTTCCCACAGATTATTGTCATGTATTTATTTTCAAAATCAATACACGTAATTGAAAAAATAAGTTTTTCGGATTTACGTTGGCGTCAATGGTATAACATAGTTAACTGCTATAGAGTGCAACTACTCTTTTATACATGTTGGATATTCATCGAGACGTGGAACTAAGCGCGTTCGAACATGTTGTGACTTGTTATCACATATTTGCTTAGTTGAGTATAAATTAGTTGCAGTGTTGCATACAGTTCATAATTACAGGATGTCGCGTAAACCTCTAACTCAAGCCGAACATGGCCAATTGGCGAATGAAGCTTTAGATGATATTACTGATTAGTTAGAATTATCAGCGAGTGAAGACGTGTTAAAAGACAGTGAAAGTGATAACTTTGACGATGCCGATGGAGAATCATCTGACAATGCCGGTAGTGAATTATCTGACGAAGAGGATGACAATTGTGCAAATATTATTTTGACCAAGGATGGTACTCGGTGGTCAAAAAACAAACCATCTGTAAGGCGGCGTTCTACAAGAAACATTTTCACCAAGAAACCTGGACTTACAAAGTGTAGTGGAAACATTACGACACCTACAGGGGTATTCGAGTTATTCGTAACTGAAGACATTTTGCATATACTAATTCAAGAAACCAATCCTAGAGCTACTTCGTTGAAACGAGATGAATGGAGAAACATAAGTCTCGTAGAAATGAAAGCATTTCTAGGTCTACTGATTATTGCTGGTTCACTCAAAGCACGTCAGGAGCCCATCCTAGAATTATGAAGTCATCGGAATTCTGCAATACAATGTATGATTTTTTTCTGCAACAATGTCACAAAACAGAATCAAAGGTTTACTGAGGTTTATTAGATTCGACAATCTAGAGACTTGACCAGAACCGCGAGAAAGAAGTAAATTGGCAGGATTTGAGGATATATTGAACAAGGTTGTTGTGAATTGCAAGAAAGAGTATATTCCTAATGGGGATGTTTGCGTTGATGAGCAGCTTGTTCCATTCCGTGGCAGGTGTCCATTCCAAGTGTACGTAAAATCCAAACTGGCCAGATATGGAATAAAAATATGAACACTGTGTAACGTAGAAGATTCATATTGCTGGAATATGCAAATATATACAGGAATGGTAAATACTGTACCAGAGAAGGAACAGGGTAAAAGAGTTGTTTTAGATTTGGTAGAAGGTTTGTCTTCAGGTTATGGAGTTACCACCGATAACCTTTTCAAATCCGTAACACAAGAGTTATTGAAACAAGGAGAAACCTTAAATGGAACGATGCGTCAAAATCGAAAAGAAGTTTCTCAAGGATTCCGTCCTAATAGAAAACGTGTGGTACATTCAACGGATGCTGTGTTTTTAAAAAATGCTACGACGATTTCCTATATTCTCAGGAAAAATAGAAGTGTAGTCTTGCCATCGACCCAGCATTTTGATTTGGATTTATCAGACGAAACAAGTGACTTCAAACCACGAATCATACTTGACTACAATTAATGCAAAGGGGCTGTGGATTCATTTGATCTCAAGGTGGGGTCGTAACATCAAACGTTGGCAATTAGTTTTGTTCTTCCACATTCTGGATTTGTCAGCTATCAACGCATTTACTTTGTTCATCAATAAGTACAAGACAAGGATTGCCAAAAAGGTAAAACATTTAGAAGACGCTTGTTCCTTGAAGAGTTGGGAATGGAAATAGCAAAACCACTAATAGCTGTACGACCTAACGAACGGCTACCTAAGTACATTAAAAAACGCTATTACTATGATTTTTGAATCTCAAGCTACTGAGGACGAACAAAAAAGTGGAAACTGCCACAAAACGCGGTCGTTGTGTTAGGTGTCCCAGAAATCTGGATAAGAAAACGATGAATACATGTGATAAACGTTATCGGTTTACTTGTAAGAACTATCTCACTATAGTGAAATTAACGATATGTAGCTCGTGTAATGAACAAAGTAACTAATTTCAGTGAACCATCTGCATATAATATGTAGTTTCTTCTTGCAAAGGCACTTGTTTCCATTTTTTCTATAAAAAAAATATTATGGCAAACGACCGGTCTTTGTTTTAGTCGACGTAAACACTCAATGAAGCTTATCAACTTATGGGGTCACTTAGTAACCCCACCTGGCCTCTGCTGTTGTATATTTCACCTGGTCATCCGAAGGTTTATGTACCACGAATGCTAATTTGGAGAACATTAAGACGTCATGGTTTCTATCCATTTCATATCCATCCTGTTCAAGCCCTCTTACTTACAGATTTTGTTAGTCGTATGGAAGTTTGCCGCTGGATCATTAAAAATCGAAACCTACGTAATAGAATTTTATTCACGGATGAGGCAATTTTTATAAGGAATGAATTAATGAACAGAAAGAATAGCCACTCTTGGGAAATTATTCAATATTTTCAAACATTATTTATTTAAAACAAAAGGAATCAATCAACTTATTTATACTTTTATAGTATCATCAGCTTCCTATGAAATTCTTATTTTCAGAAATGGTTGTGGTTTACTCTAAACCTCATTGATTGTATTTTTACATTATAACTGACCAATTGTGGAAAATGACACCTCGTTTCAGATTATTAAATACGTAGTGCAGTAATTGGGGCTGCGGGGGTAGTATTGGCACAGCCTTGCGTAATCCTGTCCTTTAGATCTTGGGTAATATAAGTGAAAGTTAAAAAACTCCTGGACATAAATCAACATTTATGGTTTGGCACAATCTTGTTGAATGTAGACAGGTTGTAGTTCTTCGTTGTATAGATGGTTTAGCGAAACCTTAAAATAATTAAAAGTATTTCTCTTTCCACTAAAATATTCTTAGCAAAATATTTGACCTACTATTATTAGTTTTCGTAAAAAAAACAACCCAAACAACCTAAATTCACGTCTTTATTGTTTATGAGATCGCGTAACCAGAAACATGAACACAGAACTCATATCAAAAAAAGCTATTTAAAAAAATGTGTAGTTATTCACGATTTGAAAATCACTGATAATAGAGTAGGGTAAGTGGAGGAGAGATAGACCGGGAGGAGAGTCAGACAAACCTGTAAATACTACACCAGCTTGTCACCTATCGAAATTATTACTCTACTGTAGTCAAAAATAATGGTTCCAGCGGTTGAATTACAAATCCGCGCGATTTCAACTAAAATAATCACAATTTATTATTTATGAGGGCATAGAAAATTTGGTACATCACTTCAAGGGATAAATTACAGCGGTTAAGGTAAGTTTTGTCTTACTTTTTATGAATAGCCGTATAACTAACATGAAGTGGAGTGAACATAACCTACAAACATCTTTAGTTTTGTATCGAAGGCGCCAAGGATTAGAAGGGAATGGACCGGTCAAAATTTGGAAAAAGCAGTGATGGCACTCAGACAAACAGGTATGGGGGTTAATGAAAAAGGGAGAACCTTTGGAATACCATAAACTACACTATTGAGAAAAATGAATTCGAATAATATAACTGAGAATGATTGTCTTCGGCCAGACTCATTACTAGGGGAGAACGCGGAAAACAAAATTGGTGACTCACATAAAAAAAGTTTTGGCAAGAAAGGAGATACAATTAGTGTTGTGACTTGTTGTAATGCAGAAGGTGTTTTTCTTCCCTCTTTTGTATTTTTAAAGGAAAGAATAAGAAGGATCTCGGAGGGATCTGCGATTAGAATGTCTGAAAAATAGGCCAACGTTAAAGCTGATATTTTCATTGAATAGTTACAAACGCACTTTTTACCTAGAAAACTGCCCGAGGAGGTTCCCCTAATACTCGATGGGCACACTTCTCATACTACTAATCTAGAGCTGCTGCAATTCGAGGAACAAAATGAAATTATTTGCTCTGTCTACCTGCACATACCACACACTACCTACAGCCCTTAGATCGAGCGTTTTTAAATCACTAAAGATCTTCTATAATGACGCATGTCGCCGTTTCATGAAAACAAATCCTGGACGAATGACAAAAAGACCGCAATCTGGAAAACTTCTTGCAGAATCATCGCAGAAATTGGCTACTGTGGAAAATGCAGTATCAGCATTTCGCGCTACCGGAATTGTGCTATTCAATCCTGAGGCTATTCCAGATTATGCATGTAAAAGCAGCACTTCCACAGAAGACCCAAATACGTTACAGGCTGGAACATCACATGATCAATCCCAAAGACAAGATGACACATTGAAAGAACAAGAAGATAAGCAAGACCAAGCAGGAGAACAAAGTTTAGAGGAAGGGCAAAAACGAACACCTGGTAAACTTCTAGAAACCACTTCACCAATACCTTCAACATCTGCAGTAGAAAACGCTCGTAAAAGGGGAAGAAATATTGCTACTTTTCTGACTTCAGAAAAAAATATTAACAAAAGATGACAGTTTAATGGAAAAAAGAGGAGTACAAAAAACTAAAGAGTTGCCAATAAAACTGGACAAATTAAAAAAGGCAGCACAATGAAAACTACTTCACAGCGTAGAAAACAATCTTCTTCATCATCCAACAGTTGTACAGAAATCGTATTAAAAGACTCATCAGCTGATGACAATAGAGCAGAAGTTGAAGATTACAAAAATGAATGTGCAGCATGTAAGGAAGATTACAGGAAAACAAGAAGAACTGATGATTGGATAAATTGTCTTTCATGTGGTCGTTGGTTGCACGAGGGATGTACCACCTACCAAAATGTATGTGAATTGTGTGGAAAAGGAATAAAATGAAAAAATAAATTGTTTGTCTCAATCCATCTCTCCTCCTGTGCGTGGTCTATCTCACCTATATTATGGAGGGGTGATGGATTTTTTCTAAAATTTGAACACTTCTCGTACTTAACGCCAATACAGCTATTTTGCTGTTTTTAGTGCTTTGTGCAACTTTTGAGGATTTATTGTGAAGGGAGCTGCTTATAAATAAATTGTGCGATTCGAATTTCTTCCGCAAACTTTTTCTGTCCTAATAAAGATTTGTATATCATATGAGTTACCAGAATTATCCTAAAAGTAATATAATATTAAATATTAAATAAGAATTGTAATATGAACAAATTACACAAATAATAGCAAAACGCAAAAAATCGTTTCACTAAAATTTAAAAGAAAAACAATTTCTCCCTGTGCGTTAAACTTTTTCTGACAAGTCAAAGCCAAGCGGCATTATTTGTTCTAATAGAATACAATACAATTTGTAAAGAAACATACAAAATATAGAGAAATTGTTCCATTAAGAAAGTAGAAAAGGAGCTTCCGACATGAGCTTATTGTATAAAGCCCGTCTTGGCTTAAAATGGAAAAAACAACTTGTTTTTAAAAACAAATAGCTGTTTTCCAAATTTTAACATTCTAAAAATAAAATTAATACTTGTTTCCTTAAAATCGTACCTTCTTATTATTATGTGTTTCTGTACTCACGTTTATTGTGTTATTTCTGAACTTAATTGAATTGTTAATTCCAATTTCAAAAGAAACACATTTTTCATAACTCACTTAATTCAAACCTTATTTGTTCCTTCAATCTGCCCCGGGCCTTCTTCACATTTATTACCATTTTGAGTCTGTCAATGTGTTACTTTATTCGTGTTTTACCCCCTGTTCAGCGCTACCTACTTTACTTCTTTACTGCACCTTTTTCTCGGTCTTCCTTCTTATCTTTTTTTTTATTCTGGCCTCATATGCTCTTTTGGGAAATCTCAAACTCCCCATCCTTGTCATATGATCCAGTCATCTTAATTGGTTTTGCTGATACAAAACAGAATGATTGTGTCGGTTCCACGTTGAGATTTTCTCTGTGCACTTTAGTTCGGATTTTGTCTAATTTCGTCTTGCCTTCTGTTTTTCTTAGGAATCGTATTTCCATGCTTGTTAAGTTGCAACGATGTTTATTACGAAGGTAATTCATCATTTATTGTCCCTGATATAGAAACAAATTAATTTGAAAGAACTTTATTTCTCCACATAATCCCATGAAACCCACTTAGTACAATGATGATGCAGAGCTTGAATGCCTTTAGCAAAAAATTCTTTGTCCCACTCGTTCCCAGCACCCATCACCTCTTCATCGTCCGAAAAATGAGCTCATCATTCTTAATTTGGTGAACAGGTGAAAGTCACTGGGGGCCAGATCTGGCGAATATGGAGGTTGCTCTAAAATTCCTAATCTAGCTTATTATACAGTGGTCTGAAGAAGTTCTGCAACAGTATCACATATTAGATAAATTGCAGTTTAAACCCATTATCTTCAAATGTTCTTCAGTCAGGGACTTACAAACAATACTATACTCCGTTCCATACTTCAGAGTCAGTACGGCTAGGATAGGGCTGTGCAATCCTTATGAGAGATTTCTTTTCGACGTTGCCAGTTCTCGGCAACAAGCGATGTTCTAAGTTTACGTATTTTAGTCAAACCGGAGGTTCCCAACATGTTTCTCAGCCGATGGTCGATGCCCGAGTTTGTAAGATATCTACTTACAATGAATATCAAATTTTCGGAGTAATATTGCCGCAATTATATTATATTATAAAAAAATATCTCATGCCTATTTTTTTATTTAGTTATCCCAATGAATAAATAATAAGTGTTTGATTCCTTTTTTGCACTTTAAACGCTTCCTAACAATTTAAAGGTACTTACTTTCTAATGGTGCATAATGGCACACAATTAAGGTATTTAAGTAATTAACATATCTTATTAGGTGAAATGGAATTTTGGAAATATTTGTATTGTAGGTTTGGAATGTTAATTTTACGATGTAATTAATGTGCATGCATATTTAAGCTGTTTCCCTATATTTATTTTGTTAGTCTGAATTTCAGAGTTGCATCGCGGATTATTTCTATCGCATTGGTCATTGTTACTTTCATTGTTGATTATTGTTATTTTTGTTATTAGTTATTGTTACGTGTTGTTATAGTTGTTCATTTTTGTTGTTGATTGTTATTTTGTGCCCCTAATTTGCAACGGGAAATGGCGCATGTAATAGTTCAACGGAAACGTGGTCAACACCTCACAGTGTCGGAGAAGCAGATGATAATGAATCTTGTGCACTATCACTTGAATCGCAATGGTAACGATTCACTATCAACTGTAATAACATTAGTGTCCGAAATGAGTGGCGTTTCGGAGAAAACAATTTACAGAGTGTGCCAGGAATATATGTCACCTGCTGGACTGCAACAACCACGGGAAAGGCCTAAGAATTGTAAAATTCGTTCATCTCGCGAAAATACTTATGATGAAGGCGGTAGAAGCTATGTCCGTAGGATAGTGCATCAGTTCTTTCGGGAAAATACACCACCGACTCTGAACTCCATATTGGCTGTGGTAAATAACGATGATAATTACATTATATCGTTTGTTACGCGATATGGATTTTGAATTTGTGAAGCGTGGCAGAAAAGCGGTATTAATTGAAAAGCCAGAAATAATTTCATGGCGTCATCGTTATTTACGCTCTATTCGTCGGTATCGCGAAGAAGATTACAATATAGTGTGCTTAGATGAATCTTGGGTAAATATAGGTCATAGTGTGTCGAAAGAATGGGTAGATAAATCCATAAACACCCACCGAGATGCATTTCTCCGCGGTTTAAGAACAGGTTTAAAAGCTCCTGCAGCCCGTCGTCCTCGTTTTGTTCTATTACACGCAGGATGCGAAAATGGCTTTATTGATGGAGCAGAACTAACTTTTCTGGCAAAGAAAAACACTCAGGACTACCATGATGAAATAGATGGAGATACTTTTGAAAACTGGTTCGAAAATCATCTCGTTCCTAACGTGCCAGAAAAAACAGTTGTGGTAATGGACAATGCTTCTTACCATAGCAGGAAATTAGAAAAGGTTTCTAACAACGCATCTAATAAAGAAGAAATTCAGG
The DNA here is from genome assembly GCA_014611495.1 of Limonius californicus. NCBI lineage: Eukaryota > Metazoa > Arthropoda > Insecta > Coleoptera > Elateridae > Limonius > Limonius californicus. Next base: position 977 of record JABXWE010023407.1, on the reverse strand, counting down.
CATGGCTTCGATCGAAAGATATATATTTTGAAGAAAATTATCTAAAAGCAGAACTGTTAGAAGTCGTCAATGCATACAAGCCAAATTATGACAATAATTATGTAATAGAGGATATTGCAAAACGGCACAATGTCAAAATTTTGCGGCTTCCACCCTACCACTGTGAGCTCAACCCCATAGAAATGGTGTGGAGTGAAGTAAAAAGATATGTAGCCGGATGCAACAAAACATTTAAACAAGACGAAGTAAGAAATTTAATTACAGAAGCATATTTAAGGGTTGCACCAGAAAAATGGAAAAATTATATAAAACACGTAATAAAGACAGAAGCCGAAATGTGGAATGTGGACAATTTATTGGACGATATCGAACCGATTATTATAAATGTTAGCAATGATAGTGATATTAATACTGTTAGTGATGTTGATAGCAGTGACCACAATGAATAAAAGAAAATATTTGTTTAAGAATGTAAAATACGTTACAGACTTAATGAAATGCCCTGTATACAGGGTTGGGATAAAGTATGGAACCAAGTAAATATCTTTTAAACGAAAAGAACGATATTTATGAAAATTTGCAGGCAAGTGCAATGGAACAAAATGCATCTGATGTAAATTTTTTTCTTAATAATATACTTCCGGTTTAACCGGAAATGCCATCAACTTCTTTAATTTAAATGGGACACCCTATATATTTTTACAGATTTTGAAAGAGCTTGTTATTTTGAATTCATACACACTGAGTTTAGTGTAAAAAAATTTGTAAAAACGAGGAATAACTCACTGTTAGTTGTACAATAGGTGTACATTTCATTATTTTAGAATAATGAGAAACAAAATTACTTCAAATGTTCAAAATGCTCGCCGTTTACTTGCTGACAATATGCCATCCTATTAACAAATTCTTGAGTCACTCTTTCCAAGACTTCTCCACGTATTAGTTCACATTCATCAATAATTCTTTGTCTCAATTCC
>JABXWE010023406.1:0-18132 GCA_014611495.1 Limonius californicus | reverse complement strand
ACAAAACCACTTTGTGAATATCTCACTGAAAGGCTCTTACAAAACCACTTTGTGATACGTCACTGAAAAGCTCTTACAAAACCACTTTGTGATACCTCACTGAAAAGCTCTTACAAAACCACTTTGTGCTAACTCACTGAAAAGCTGTTACAAACCACTTTGTGATACCTCATTAAAAAGCTCTTACAAAACCACTTTGTGATACCTCATTGAAAAGCTCTTACAAAACCACTTTGTGCTAACTCACTGAAAAGCTGTTACAAACCACTTTGTGATACCTCACTAAGCTCTTACAAAACCACTTTGTGATACCTCACTGAAAAGCTCTTACAAAACCACATTGTGAATATCTCACTGAAAAGCTCTTACAAAACCACTTTGTGATATGTCACTGAAAAGCTCTTACAAAACCACTTTGTGATACCTCACTGAAAAGCTCTTACAAAACCACTTTGTGAATACCTCACTGAAAAGCTCTTACAAAACCACTTTGTGATACCTCACTGAAAAGCTCTTACAAAACCACTTTGTGCTAACTCACTGAAAAGCTCTTACAAAACCACTTTCTGATACCTCACTGAAAAGCTCTTACACACCACTTTGTGATACCTCATTGAAAAGCTCTTACGAAACCACTTTGTGATAACTCACTGAAAAGCTCGTACAAAACCACTTTGTGATAACTCACTGAACAGCTCTTACAAAACCACTTGTGATACCTCACTGAAAAGCTCTTACAAAACCACTTTGTGATACCTCACTGAAAAGTTCTTACAAAACCACTTTGTGATACCTCACTGAAAAGCTCTTACAAAACCACTTTGTGATATCTCACTGAAAAGCTCGTACAAAACCACTTTGTGATAACTCACTGAACAGCTCTTACAAAACCACACACAGAAAAGTTAAGAAATAAAACCCAGAAGGTTTCGAATCAGCAATTTTCATTCAAATTAAAAATACTAAAATAAATTGTTAAAATGATTTCTATTATTCTCGAGGCAATAGTAAAGTATACTCTGAAATTTTCTCAGCACATTTTGGAAGGTTTGTCGTGGAATAGCTAGACACTCTGAACTGAGTTTTGTAGACAACAGATTTTAAGTGACCCCATAAAAAAGTCAAATGGGATAAAATCTGGAGATCTTGGGGGCCATTCTATTTTTCCAAAACGAATCGGATAAAAAATGTTTACTACTATTGAATAACATTTTGTAAGAGCTTTTCAATGTTGTATCACAAGGTGGGTGTTACCATGTGAATATTTTTCTTGGGGTACCTAGAGGCTAAGGGGTTGAATGGGGAAAGTTACCTTATAAGTTATGATGATTCGCCATTTATGTTGTAGAAACGGTTTGTAAAAAAGTTCAATATCTATTTTACTTCCAGAGATATAACACATAGTACGATTGCAAATTTACTTGTCTCTTTTACCATTTTGGGGTCAATATAATAAGAATTTTGACATATTTCAATATTACATATTCCCTTATCGATAAGCAAATTTATTTTGAAAAACAAATTGCATATTGGTGTATTTTCATGATGGTATATCTTATTTAGCAGTATTTTCAAAGCTGTGCTGTATGTAGTAGCTATGTCTCCAAACATGACGTTATATTTCTTCTGCGGTTGACGCAAGCGTACACTGAGGTTATGTTTTTGTTAACTCTCCAAGCAAGCATATGTTGGCTTTTTACCATTATGAAATTGTTAATTTGAACATCTTGTTACGCCCTTAACCTGTTTTTATCTTTACATTAATATTAGTTGAGGTGCAAAATCAACCTCGCAACTACGCCTCTGCTTAGGTAGGAAATTAACAATGTTTGACAGACGTTAGCATCCCGGAACCCCAATCGAAGAAGGGGTAGGTTCCAAACAATTAATTTATAGGCGCCACCAACTTATAATTTACTAACACCGTCCGAGGTGGAAAATGGGAAGTCGGACCCCAAGATAGATAATCACCTACATTTATGTCCCCTATCTGTCCTTAGGTAGACTTAGCTTCAGATATTTCGACGTAAAAGAAAAAAAGACAAGTTGCAACCAAAACCGCATTTAATTAATAATATAAAGTAACCCCACAATTACAATTCTTCATTACAAAATTGTACACAGAAGTCCCAACTTTACGTTCACGTAACCAAAATAAAAGAATTTAATTGGGCGAAACTCAAACAATTTGAGGAAAATTATTGCGCTCACCAGAACAAGATCATTTTTATTTTCAGCGCACTAATCGTCGTAGGAGGCCTCCGCGGATCAGAATAATGCGTAAACATAAAGCGACCTAGGAAAGAAAAATTTCATGCGGTAAAAACCTTGAAAACGCAGTACAATCCCAACTATCGGAGCACCCTATATATGGTGTACGTAAAATTGTTACCCCAATAAATTTACTACTACAGTTGTACTTAATATCTAAATATTTCCTCAATTAGACCCTAATAGTACAGTTCAGTGACACAAAATCAATTAACTAATTAACTCTTAACCGAAGGTAATGAAATTGTAAATACAAAGGCAAGGTGATAAAATTTAAAGTGTAAACAAATTTAAATGCACTTCCGTTTTAAAATAGGTAACGGCTATCAACGCGACGTGTTCCAGGCTCCTTATCAATGGCCCCAAGCGTCTGCTCGGTTTTGGAAAAACCGTCCCAAGGTAACTCGCCGATGTCTGCGTATCAATCGGACCAACTTGCGGAACGTAGAATTTTTCCCCTGTGTCGAACCTTAATTACGGGATTTCCAGCCGCGCGAATTTTGCCAGTTGATGGAAACTGGCATACCACAACAAAAAAAGTCTTCTTGACCGGGATAAACTCTAAATTGGAAATTGAATTCCTGGAGTTTCTGCTTTCCCTCAACTATAGGAAACGAAAAAATGAATTCCAAATCGATAAATGATTTACCAAGAATTAGATCACTATTCACAAATGTACATCCGGCAAGAACGACAATACTCAAATGTCCTATTTACGGAAACCGTCGTTAAAATTTTCTCTCTCTCTCTCTCTCCCCCCCCCCCAATTTCCGGAACTCAAATACGTACTCCGCCGTTTGACGGAAGTGCAAACTGCGAAATGTACTAAATTCCTACAAATACGCGAACAACTAAATATGTAGAAAGGGTTGCCTTCAAGTAGGCGCGGAAATCGTTACAATTTCACAGATATTAAACGAAAGAATAATACAGAATGAATAAGATTCAATTCAATTTTCTGCATACAGTTAGGTTATATTTTTGTTAACTCTCCAAGCAATCACTGTCCATCCTCCAATATATTTCTAATTTTAGTATTTCACTTATATTAAAACGGATACAAACTAAATAGATATAAATAACATAAAAACATATTACCCGTTTAATGTGTGTAGGAATACATTCTATATGTACAATTAGGTTATATTTTTATTTACATTTCAACGGTGACGTCATGTATTTATTACTGGCGCAAACGTACAATGAGGTTATGTTTTTGTTAACTGTCCATACCAGCACATTTTGGCCTTTCTCCATTTGGGGTTGCTAATTTTAATATTTCACTGGTATTAAACAAATAAAATATAAAATAAAAGACATTTTAAACATTTAATGGAATATAAATTCTGATGTTTTTATAATATAAGTTTAAACTATTATTGTTTGGTAGGTAAGCAAACCTATGGTTATCCAAATCAATATGAATATGGTTAATTCAAAAATTATTTATTGTTCTAAAAAATCTGCTAATTAATGATTTTCTGTTTCTACAGAATAGAATGGTATCATCCCTAAATCAAGCCATGAGCCACTACGGAAATGGAAGCACAGGTTTGGGTATGACGGAAGAGGCCATGTATGAGGAAGATATAGCAAACGACATGCGCGAACTAGAGTTGCGATGGCAGGAAGAGCTGGAGGAACAGGAAAAGAGGTGGAGCAGTGAGGACGACTCCAACAAGTAAATTCAACCCAATGGGTTCAGTGTTATTCTTGTCTTTTATATATTTTGACGTGCAGTTTATTAGGGTTTTGGAGGGCAAGGGTCTGATGCAATATAAAGCAACTGTGGTGTATTTCAGGAGGAATTTTACACATTGGGATCTACTTAACAATTTTTGTTTAAGCAACAGAAAATTTGATATTTATTATAGCTCATGAGCAAATTAAGTCTTGAAAAATTTAGGAATAATTCAAATTTCAAAGTGTATAATTTAAGCAAAAAAATACAAAATCGAAGTTTGTTGCCTTTGAATTGCATTAGACACTGTGTATCCCCTGAACAAGTGATTCCCTTCAAGTTTTAAAAATTTGATAATCGAGTAAATACTAATTTCCAGTTTTATTGGAATCTGGAGCTGTATTTAGTGTTGTGCACAATATTGAGCTCCAGAGTTAGAAATGGGTGTTGTTGCATGTGGTTAGTCTTAAATCATACTGTGTGTGATTGGTATATCAATACTGTCAGTTGATATTATTCTTTTTAGTGTGCATTTGTTTGAAAATGCAGGTTCTATTCATCTTGAATGGTACAATTTAATTTTATTTTATTCTTAATATTTATTGCTTAAGATCATGGTACAACTAACTAAATATTTCAGCAAAATATCCAAAAATAAACTAATAGAGAAAGAACCACTAACCTTGAAAATGGTTGGTGGGGGTGACCTTGGGAGGCTCCAGAACTCTCGTTCTTTCTCTACTTAAACTACATTTATGTAATGTAACGTACATGTAATCAAGCAAATATTTATAGAGGTCTTCATATGTGATGTTAACTATTAGTATGTCAGATAGCTTCAATTGCTTTCTTCCTTTCCTTCCTTCCTTTGTATCTTCATTTAAACTATTGTATAGTAAAAACTATTACAACCAACCAAAATTCTACTTTTTAACATCACTCCCTGATTGGTTTTGCAATGGAATAAAAATCTTATTGATAATTAGGTTGTGAATTCTCCTTTTCTAAGCCCAACCTTCACCACCTAGTTTAATAAATATTTTTCCAAATTAAAAAATAAAGTCAAGAATAGTAATATTATTTTTGCAACAGCAAAAATGCAGACTCTTATTTGTAGGGGGTTACCCGAGATATTCTCTTGCGAATTTAAACTGATAGTGTATTCATATCAGGCGACTTATTTCTGTTATTGTTAACCATAAACCCTTGGGTAGAAAAACAAATTTAAAGAAATCCTTAATATTCCTTATGCTGTGAGATAATTTGGCCAAATACTAAAGTGCAAATTTCACAACTACTTCAAAATTGTAATTTTCAATAAAACAGCACAAATTACTAAAATTAAAGTATGTTTAAGATTAAAATCTGAACAGTCAAGCACCCTCGTACTTTTTAGTGTAAATTCGTCTGCAAATTTCCATAATACAGCCACCATGTTTGGTTTAAAAAAATATAGCTTTCCCATATTTCCAGTACATGAAATGACTTAATTCATAATGTTATTTCAATATAATGTTGAATTTTTACTTTACCATACTTTTGATACAAGAAAGTATTGGTTTAATGAAAAGTTTGTATCAACACTTAAACACAAAACACATTTTAGGGGAAGAACCCAAATTTGGTGGTATAGACTTCATTGTTTGAGCTAATAATTTGATTATTATTAAATCTTGTACTGGATGTTAACAAGAACAACGTCTTTTCCTTTATACATCCTGTTTTGAAAGAACTCAAGGCTGTAGCGGCTTTATTTTGGTTTTACCTCTAATGAATCGTATTTTTATTATTAAGTGGGACGTTTCGTAAGTGTGCCACAAACATCTCTTTGGTGTGCCACAAACATCTCTTTGGTGTGCCACACGCAACGCATTAGCGAGACACTAACATCCCTTAGGTGTGCCACAAACATCTCATAAGTGTGCCGCAAATATTTCTTAGGTGTGCCACAAGCAGCTCATAACCCATGTTAAACTAATGCTTCTGAATCAACGTGGTATGGCACACCGACGTGCCACAAACAGCTCGAAAGTGTGCCACAAACATCTCTTTGGTGTGCCACAAGCAACTCATACGCGAGACACTAACATCTCTTAGGTGTGCCACAAACATCTCTTAGGTGTGCCACACACATCTCTTAGGTGTGCCACAGACATCTCTTAGGTGTGCCACAAACACCTGTTAGGTATGCCACAAGCAGCTTATAAGTATGCCACAAACATCTCTTACGAGGTATGTCACAAACGTTTCGTAAGTGTGCCACAAACATCTCTTTGGTGTGCCACAAGCAACTCATACGCGAGACACTAACATCTCTTAGGTGTGCCACAAACATCTCTTAGGTGTGCCACACACATCTCTTAGGTGTGCCACAAACACCTGTTAGGTATGCCACAAGCAGCTTATAAGTATGCCACAAACATCTCTTACGAGGTATGTCACAAACGTTTCGTAAGTGTGCCACAAACATCTCTTTGGTGTGCCACAAACATCTCTTTGGTGTGCCACAAACATCTCTTTGGTGTGCCACAAACATCTCTTTGGTGTGCCACACGCAACGCATTAGCGAGACACTAATATCTCGTAGGTGTGCCACAAACATCTCTTTGGTGTGCCACAAGCAACGCATTCACGAGACACAAACATCTCTTTGGTATGTCACAAGCAACGCGTACGCGAGACACTAACATCTCTTAGGTGTGCTACAAACATCTCTTAGGTGTGCCACAAACATCTCTTTGGTGTGCCACACGCAACGCATTCGCGAGACACTAACATCTCTTAGGTGTGCCATAAACATCTCTTTGGTATGTCATAAGCAACGCATTCGCGAGACGCTAACATCTCTTTGGTGTGCCACACGCAACGCATTCGCGAGACGCTAACATCTCTTTGGTATGTCACAAGCAACACATTCGCGAGACACAAACATCTCTTTGGTGTGCCACACGCAGCGCATTCGCGAGACACTAACATCTCTTAGGTGTGCCACAAACATCTCTTTGGTATGTCACAAGCAACGTGTACTCGAGACACTAACATCTCTTAGATGTGCCACAAACTTTTTGTAAATGTGGCACAAACATCTCTTTGGTGTGCCACAAGCAACTCATACGCGTGCCACATAAATCTCTTAGATGTGCCACAAACATCTCTCTGGTGTGCCACAAGTAGCTCATAAGCGTGCCACTCTTAGGTGCGCCACGAGCGTCTCATAAGTATGTTACAAATCTTTCTTAAGTATGCCACAGGTAGCTCATAAGTGTGCCACAAACATCTCTTAGGTATGCCACGAACGGCTTATAAATGTGCTACCATCATGTCTTAGATGTCTCATAGTTTGTATTTAACCACAATTTTGTCAAGATACAGCTCTCACTTATTAATATCTAACATTTGAAGGATTTATTTAAAACAAATGAATTGTTCAAACTGTGCACTATATCAAAACCACGAGCTAAATTTTTTATTTCAATTTTAAAGTTAACTGTCAATTGTTCACATAGTGGTGGGTTTTAAAATTGTGGATTTTTTACTTGAAACATACAATTTATTACAATTTTAGTGGTTAAAATATGCTCCTCATAAGACTTAATATTCTGTTTCCTATCCTTTGCCCCAATTCTAACTGGCTTTTGAATCAAATATAAAATTTTATTGGTATTAGGTTTAACCGCAATAATAACCTAAAAGTCAGAGTGCAACTTGCTCAGATAACTGAATATTTATTTCTAAAGTTGAACACATCGGTTCTGCTTTATTATAGTACGAAAGTGCTATCAGTGCAGTTCCAGTTTCATTGCTTAGTTTGTAATTGGGCAATTTTTAACAACACAAGATAATTTTGCTCAATTTTATCGTAGTATTATTTTAACTTCTGGGAGTTCCAATTTAATTGTGGAAATAATGATATAATAACAGATTAATTAATTGTATACAGGGTTTCCCAGTGAAGCTGAATACTATCCAAAAGCTTTGGCAATTTTATTTTTCATTATGTAGCCTCATAAAGAATATCAACTATTTTATTGATATTAGTTATCCACGTAAAAAGATTATATAGAATAACAATTAATTTTAAAGGAAAAAATATTTTATATTGGTTACATAACAGCTAATAGCAATTTTTAAATTTTCAGCCAAGGGATCTTCCAATGCGTTCTGATTAAGGTTCAACTTCACTGGGAAGCCCTGTATGTGTTTATATTATAGAGTTGTCAAGTTTAAACATCTTAAAACAACTTCATTAAAAATTGAAACATAACGACAATAAAAACTGACATTATCTGTTAATCTGTAGGAAAGATTAATGTTTTTCGCAATTTTCCTTTTCCTGGTCAAAAATTCGGTTTAGAAAATTGCTTGTCTACTTGTTTCGTCATTTTTAATAGCAAAAAATGTATATTTAATTGTTTGCTTACATGTATTATCAGAATTGAGAAAAAACCTGAAACTACTAAAAATTGAAGTATAAAGCTCCTTAAAGACAATTTCGTTAGTTACCTGGTTAGTTTGTTAGTTAGTCAGTACAGGTCGACCAACTCAGCTGAAGCCGCGAAATGCATAAACAAAGAAGCGAGATAAAACTTGCAGCAGCAATACACTCGGGGATAGAAAGTTTCTTTCAGTGCGGTGGCTGTAGGCAAAATGCAATGGTTAAATTCATAGGTTATGTTTGTCACACTATACCGATATTGCAGCGCGGAGTTCAAGCTTTGAATGAGTTCCATCCCCACTTAAGAAACTGAGTGTGCGCAATTCGCGGCCAGGGTTTCAGCTATATTGGTCAAGCTGTAAGTCTTGTTTGGTTTTTGCTCACACACTGTGTTCAGCGTTTGTTTTATTGAACAACTTGCATATTTATTTTGTTTATATCAGGATTTATTAATAATTGAAGTTACGAATATGAATTATAATTAACTGGAAGAGAACCGCAACTTGGTCTTCTGAAAACTTTCTGACTTGTATCTGTTCTTCCTTCTCTTTGTTAAGATAGTTCATAGTAATCTTTATTCCAGTACCAAGGAGTTGGCATTTATTTGCACATTTTTTAGATTATTGCCATGGCTTAAGGAATAAATTAACTATTGCACCTTTCAAATCTTGCTAACACCATTCGTTTGGTATATTATACATATAACAAAGTGTCGGGGTATACGCAACAAGGTTTGTAGTTAAAAAAATGATGTCATAAATATCTATGACGTGCACCAAATCCCTTGACGTTTATGATTTTACTTGCAATATATAATGTTCTTGCAATTTTCTTCACATTAAAGAGTGCAGGTTTATTATTATATTTGTCTTTTATTGTTAATTCACTACTCCTTGAAAATGTTTATAATAAGATTGGTTTGGAACCAACTGATATAATGTTTGTTGTAAAGTTTTTTATTACGTTACATCAATGGTAAAACACCTGTGATTGTTGCTATCTGACAGTGGTTTTTGTTGTCCAGTTTAAGTGTATTCAGTGTATTCCACACAATAGACCTGTAGTTGGCGAAATATTTATGTTTATAACAAAACTAAAATGTAGAATCTTATTTTGATTGAAGGTAAATCAAAAATTAATTATTAAGGTTTAACGCCAGCCCCATTCTGTGGAAGAATATTGTTCATTGCACATGCTTTGTAATTATGTGATGTATTTGAATTATCTTCTGTAATTCACAAAATTGAGGATAAAAAATTACTATATTATTCTACATTTATGGCTTGTTGTTTTCATTATTTCAAACTGCCAAAAATCTGTTTTATATTTAATCAATCATATACAACAAAAGCTGTTTGTGGAAGAAACAACAACAACCTAAACTTCATTTGTTGAGCATTGAGCTAGAACGTAAACAAATGCTTGACAGGTGCGTTGATTTACCGGATGTGTATTTACGTAATATTCCTTGCGTTTCTAAATTAACGTTCGCGCCGTCGGAGTGCAAAGTAAAGGTTTTGAGCGTCAATTATTCCTTAATTAATGAGGCATTAGCGTTATCTAGCGTAGATCAATCATAGCGCGCGCTCGGGTAAGTCAAACACGTTCGTTTGTTTACGTTCTAGCTCAATGCTCAACAAACGAAGTTTAGCTTATGCTTAAGCTTGCAAAGGTGCAAAAAAACAGAAAGCAATCAATAATTGTTACCGACAAACATACTAAGTGGAAGCACTTGTTTTCATAATAATCTCTGTGTTGTAGGGATTCGTGGTGGTTGCAATATATTTTAGGCTGTGTCATTGTTTTTATCATTGTGTATATGTAGTTGCCGTCAGAACTGGTGAATGCATGCTGATTTTAAACTGTACTTGGAATAATTTACATCTTTTTGACGAAATACATGAACTGCAGATTGGTATATCCAAAATAGCTACACTAACGGTTATATGCACGCACCAGATCTAGTCGTGTCGTGCTATTTAAGAAGTTTTATTATGTATTTACTATTTATGCTTACTACTTTATCCTGATTTAATTTATTAATTATTCTGGCAATCATATTTGATATATAATAGGTCATGTTGCACATGTGATTATTAATATATTACCTATTGTACTGATTACATTAATCACGTCTGTATATTTGGGTGGAAGTACATAAATTATATTGATAATAAATTATCAAACCTTAATTCCTCTTTTTTATTTGAAGTTTGGTTAAATACGTACCTACACTGGTCAGTGGTTTTATTTTGGAAATTATAGCATTACACAAGGATGTTCCCAAGTAAAGACAACTTTTTAGCTTGCACTATACGAGGGCAAGGGCGTATCCAACTCAAAACGGAAGAGGAGGGGCAGCTTTCTGGATCCAGCTTCTTTCATAGGAGAAGGGATCCAGGGTGAGGGGGGGGCATGTAATAATACACAATTACAAAAGAAAAACACTATTAATAATAAAATTAATTTTTGAACAGTACAGCTTGACTGATTTAACCTTGCTTGTGAGTGAGCATTGCGCACTACCACGAAATTGGTGGGTGAAGCTTGGAGATCATTTCATCGTGTGTTTGTAGCAGTCAACATCGCTATACACTCCAAGGAAAAGTGCATGCAATGGAGTTTCAATCTAAAATTAAAGCAGGGAAGACTTTGAGCGGCCAAAGTCGCGAAATTGTTGCGAATGTTTTACAATTTATGCAACAAAAAGCATTAGAAGGACCTACAATAGAATTAAATAAAGTGCAAGAACGTGTAGCGGCGGCAACTGGAGTTAGTCTTCGTACAGTGGGGAGTGTTTTTAAACAAAAGATACTAATGAAGGACAAACGTCTTCGTTTGTAGGTCCTAATAAAAAAACGAAAGAGGTTGTTATGGGCCAAACGAGCTTTTCCGTCGACCCGTAACAGGATAGGTGGAAAAAGGCCTGCAGCTTAGCTCGGAGGAGTTCACGGAAATCGCTTACCGGAGGAAATCTTCCCAGTTGTGTACAGAATAGGTCAAAATTAGTGGGCGCCACCTTTCCAAATACAGCTGATTGTAGGTCCTCGTGGAGGCCGAAAGGCCAGCAGCTTACGGGAATCGGACTCACCTTTATTGTGCCTCCCTCCTGTTTATAAAGCTTGCAAAATTCGTACACACACAAATACAGAATGCACAATAATAAAAGAGGCAGTGAATTTTAAAACACATATATTTAAATTATTGGGAATGTTGATACAAAAATGTCGACAAAGGCGTTTTTATAGTTCTATAATACAAGCGATTAATTTGAACGTTCAAGGAAAAAAAAACTCGCCGCAGCTGGCGTACGTCATTTACATTTTCCAAACAACTACGTGGCCAGTGACGCCGGAGCTTACAGGAGTGACACAGTATACATAAAAAAAGTACTCTTTACACTTTGTAGTACAAAAAAAAAAGAAAAGTCGGCGACTGAAAGTCGCTTCTTGTTACATAAAAAAGGTTCAATTAGTTGAAATTTTGCAAGCTGACGCGAAAAAGGGTTCTTTATTCCCAGCACAAAAACTAGTTCTTTACCTTGAATTTTGACGAAGGCAGGCACAATTCTGGGGTTGATTTCCAGATCCAGGCAAAAAGGTAGATGTTCTTCGGGAAAATTCCGAGAAGAGATATTTGCTGCACAACCCTCATAGTTCGTCCAGCAACGGCACATGTACAGGAACAACGAATGGGCTCGATACTAATCCCCCAAAGGCGATCGGCAAATTCGCAATGAATTGCCTTTTTTTAAAACGAAACCGCCGTCTCTTACTAATTACAAAACAAACTGGATCCATTTCAGAGACATTCTCGAAGACCATTTAACTACTAATGTCCCTTTAAAAAGTACAAACGATATCTCGTAGAACATGCAGTAGAATCTTTAATCCAGTTCATACACTTGGCAGCTACCAGCAGCAACTCCACAGTCATCACAAACACAAACAAATTACAACTGCTCAGTTGATATTAAAAGAAAGATTGGCGAAAAACGGAGACTCCGAAAAATATGGCAACAAAGTAGAACACCAGAAGACAGACGTCGATTAAACACTGCCAGTAGGAACCTAAATGAGTTCATTAATGAAACAAAAAACAAATACATAGACGAATACCTGAGCGGGTTGACAGCATCCGAAGATACCGAATACTCTCTTTGGAAGGCTACCAACCGCCTCAACCGACCTAAACAGCAAGTTCTTCCAATCCGTAACAAAAACGGTTCATGGGCACGAACTGATATTGACAAAGCTGAAGTTTTCGCTACTCATCTCCAAGAAGTTTTTCAACCATTGCCACCTGATGACGAACAACTTGACGATCATGAAGTTGAAAATTATCTGACGGCTCCTTTCCAACTCTCTCCACCTATCAAACCTTTCTCCTTTGCAGAAGTTGAATCAACGATCCTTAGAAACACCAACTGTAAAAAATCGCCTGGATATGACCTAGTTACTGGACGGATACTGAAAGAACTGCCCCCTAATGTTATAAAAGTGGTGACGATGATCTTTAATAGCATATTACGAACGGGCTTTTTCCCGGTCCAGTGGAAAATCGCGCAGGTAGTCCTTATCCCAAAACCCGGAAAACCGGCCAACGAGCCTGAATCATATCGACCCATCAGTTTATTACCACTCTTCTCCAAACTTTTCGAAAAACTTCTACTGAAACGGCTTTATCCCATCCTTGACAACGAAACGGTGTGGTGATAGCTCAGTTGGTAGAGCGCTCGCTTTCTGAATAAAACGTCGATTCTGGCTTGGGTTCGAAACCTAAGCAGAACTATGCAGATTTATAAAAATCTTGTCTGCAACCCACCACACACAATTTCCCAATTTGGCTTGCAACCGTGGGATCTTAATGCTAAAAACCTTCTCTGGAATTTCTGTCGTTCGGATTCGACGTTAAACTGTAGGTCCCCCGTGTTTCTACCTTAGCGCTGAGGAGATACACGTGGCAGAGAAGAGGCCGATGCCCAGCAATGGGACGAAAAGGCTGTTGATTATGACAACGAAAACCTGATTCCTGATCACCAGTTTGGGTTCAGAAGCCGACACTCCACCGTAGAACAGATACACAGAATAGTAGATACTATTAACGCAGCATTCGAAGCCAAAAACTACTGCCCAGCCATTTTCCTTGATGTCAGCCAGGCCTTCGAGAAGGTCTGGCATGAAGGCCTACTGTTCAAGCTAAAGCGGACCCTACCACACCCATACTACTTGATCATTAAATCATATCTAGAAGAACGGTATTTTCAAGTAAAGTTCGGAGAAGCAATCTCACATCTTTGTCCCATCGAATCCGGAGTTCCCCAAGGAAGCGTGCTGGGACCAGTCCTGTACGTCCTATATACAGCCGATATACCTACGAATCCCAATGCAATTACTGCAACATTCGCCGACGATACGGCAATTCTTGTAACACATCATGACCCTGTCATTGCCGCACAAACTTTGCAACAAAATCTCGATGACGTTTGTGATTGGTTTAAAAAATGGCGCTTTAAACTCAATTGTTCCAAGACCGTGCAAATCACTTTTACTAAACGTCGAGGCATCACGCCGAGCATTAACATGGATGGCACTCTCCTTCCCCAAGCAGAATGTGTTAAGTATCTTGGTATGCACCTCGATAGAGGACTAAATTGGAGAACACACATTTGGACAAAGAGGAAACATCTCAACCTAAAACTAAGAAAATATTACTGGTTACTTGGCCGCAACTCTAAACTCTCGCTTGTTTACAAATGTGTGCTGAAACCAATCTGGAGCTATGGTATCCAGTTATGGGGTACGGCATCTCACTCAAACATAGAAATCCTGGAACGTTTCCAATCTAAAACGCTCCGTATAATCACCAACGCACCCTACTTCGTTCCTAATAAAGAAATACTTAACGACTTGAAAGTGCCATCAGTGAAAGAAGAGATAGTTCAGTGCAGTGAAAAATATCTTCAGAGATTAGAAACACACCCGAATCCGTTTGCGTTAAACCTACTCGACAATAGTGCTGATGTGCGCAGACTAAAACGCTTTAAACCGCTAGATCTACCCACACGTTACTAATTAACTTAGGTAATATTCACTGTAATCATTTATATAAGTTAATCACAACGAGGAATGTCATAGGACGTTCTCTCACACGCTACTTCTAGTGCAATGTTACATTTCTGTATTAATCTGATTTGCTTATTGCTACTGTAGCAGATTGCAAATAAATGTCAAATAAAGAAATATAAAAAAAAAATATGTTTCCACCGTAACATATCAAACCCTTTCGGGAAAACAAACACACACATTCGCACATAAGTACTTTATTCAAACTTTTAAACTTTCATTTCCTTATAACAGTTCAATTTGTACATTAGGCTTTAATAACTTCGTTTTTGCGTTTCCGAATAAATATTTGAACGATTCACAGCTTTGTTGAATAGCTTTATAACAAACTACAATACCCGTGGTTTATGTCGAATTTTCAAATCAATGATTCTCTATACCAAAACTTCTAGTAATAACGAATGTAAAAAGTTCAGTTTGTTCATTCGCCATTATTTCAATTTTTGAATGATTGGAAATTTTATTTCACTTTTCCAATCTATATTTATCTTCGCAAAAATGTAAAAATGTTATCGGATTAATAGTGACTCGTGCGTACCTATGTTACGGGCCAAACGTGCTTTTTCGTCGACCCGCAACAAGATAGGTAGAAAAAGGTCTGCAGTTTAGCTCAGAGGAGTAGGGGGAGTTCACGGAAATCGCTTACGGGAGAAAATCTTCCTGGTTGTGTATAGAGTAGGTCACAATTAGTGGGCGCCACCTTCCAAATCACAGCTGGTTGCAGGTTCTCGTAGAAGGCCGAGAAGCCGACAGCTTACGGGAATCGAACTCACCTTTAATGTGCCTCCCTTCTGTTTAGGAAGCTTGCAAAACTCATGCACACACAAATACAAAGTATACAGGAATAAAAAGAGGCAATCAATTTTAAAACAGATATAATTAAACTATTGGGAATGACAAAAATACAAAAGAATAACAGTAAATGGTAATATTATACTTCCGTATTACAAATAGTTAATTTGAGCGCTCAAGAGGAGGGACTCGCCGTCGCTGGCGTACGTTATTTAAATTGTCCAAACGACTACGTGGCCAGTGTCTTCGGAGTTTACACGAATAACACAATATACATAATTACTCTTTACATTAGTAATATAAAAAAGGGACAGTCGGCGACCGAAGGTAGCTTCTTGTTGCAAAAAAAAGAGTTCAATCACTTAGAATTTTGCAAGTTAACGCGTGAAAGGTTTTTTTTCACAACACAAACTGGTTACTTTACCTTGAATTTCGATGAATGGAATCGAGAGAGAGGCAGGCACACTTCTGGGGTATTCGCAGATCCGGCCAAAAAGGTAGACGTTCTTCAGGAAACTGCGGGACGAAATATTTGCTGCACAGCCCTCGTAGTTTGTCGCAGCAACGGCACAGGTACAGGAACAACGAATGGACTCGATACTAATCCGCCAAAGGCAATCGGCAAATTCGCAATGAATTGCCTTTCCAGGGATAAAAATGCAGCGTGTTTTCCGACACTTGTCGATATTCTGTTCACTCCACGGTGAAACAGCGATGCGAAAATACACGCGATGGATACCCATCGAAAATATAAGCCGCCCCTGCAGTACTTGATTAATTTACGGCCCCCGTAGATGGAATTTGGTTAGACCGGAGTCGGCGAAGATGTAAAATTGACTCAAGAGGTCAACCCAACGCGAACCTGGATCAATGTGATGAAATAGTTCCAGAATAATTCGACACGTAAATTCACAGAAAGCGTTCAGGGTCAGGCACAGACCAAAACATAAATCGGCAATTTCTAGTATACAAAGGGAGAGGGACCTCGGTGGTCATACTGAATTGCGCTCGTTCCGCTGTGGTTTCGAATCTCAGCTGAGGCGACCGCATTTCAGTTAATTAAGTTTAGGGTGCATGCTGCATGAATGGTTAGTGTGTAACGGCGCCCGCACCCCCCGGAAGTAATGCGAAAGCGGTTCCGGGGGGCGGGAGGAACGGTAGTATGAATAAATGATAAAAAAAAGCATCCATTTTCAGTTACAGTCCTAAGTTTAGTGTATGAATCCTTTTCAATAATTATTAAGGTAAGTGTTTCTTATATACCATTAAATTTAATTTAATTGAATATTTTAATGTGACAAGAACGGCTAGTTGTAATTTTTAGGTTAAGCTGTTGTTGCTTAGTGGTAACAATGTTGGAAATGCAATAGAAGAATCTGTTCTATGCTGGTGACACACCATCAAATGTTCAAGCTACGGGGATTGAATATAATCCGAATAAACAACTGGTATGTTATAATTTCGTTAATATGACTTTT
Organism: Limonius californicus; assembly: GCA_014611495.1. NCBI lineage: Eukaryota > Metazoa > Arthropoda > Insecta > Coleoptera > Elateridae > Limonius > Limonius californicus. The sequence goes on along the minus strand of JABXWE010023406.1, from coordinate 1,350 downwards.
ATAATTGTATTTACATTTACATCGAATGTCCCATATCCCTTTTTATATTTGATATAATTTATACAATTTTGCACTAAATAATTGTAGAATATATTTTGATAAATTGATTTACCCCATTGTGTAAAAATTTAGTATAAGTAAGTTATATATTTTTCTAAAGCGGCAAGGCCAATTATTAAATATTTGTCTGACTAAAGGTTTAGGGAGTGGTTTAAAGCTTTCTTTAGGTCATTTTGCTTCTTATAATTTTTACCAAATTTATATCATTTCAAAGAATGTAATTTAATTAATAATTATAGTTTACCCTACGCGAAATGAATATTGTTTAAAATTGTTGGGCCAAATAGTCCCAATGCATCACTAGATTGCATTTGTTGATAATATTTTTTGGTATAATCATTTTTATATATTATCTTTTACAAGTAAGTTGGGGAGCGGAAGATGACTTTCAAAATGCGATGTAGATATAATGAAAATCTCACAAGTATATTTATTACAGATCATTAACCGATTTGGAAGCTCTAAATGACTGTTAACAGATAATTTTTATTAACAAATTATTATTTACCTTTAGGGCCGGTTCTACAATACACACTTATCTATAGAATAAATGTATCCTTGGAATAAATTCAGAATTTTGGTTCTACCAGTAGATTTAACCAGGGAATAAGAGAAATCTTGGTATAAATAACAGGTTAAGTTATACGGCGCGCGCGCTGGCAGATAAGGCGCTTATTCCACGGTTAAATCGAAAAGTGGAGTTATACAGACGTGTTTGTTTATACAAGCGCAGTGAAAACGTCATTTTTCATTAGAATAATAGCAGAAAATATTGATGTGCGTGTATTTGAATCCGACGCCGACGAGGAGATAGTGATTTATATAGCAAGACCGCGAAGGGCAAAAGTATATGCCGAAAGGTACAATTATTTTGATGAACTCGACGATGGACAATTTTTTGTTAGGTTTAGGTTACAAAAACCAACTGTTTTAAGGTTGTTGGTTCAAATCGAACATCTAATCGAGTCTCCTACTGACACGTAAAACCTCTTGATATGCAATTAATGCGGACCTAATTATTTTTTCCTTTTTATGAATCACTCCATATCTCCGCTAACAAAACTTCTACTTGCACTCAGGTTTTATGCTGTAGGCACAATGCTTCTTGCTGCTGGCGATTTTGTTGGAGTTAGCAAAACTTCAGCAAGTGTGATTGTGAAGCAAGTCTCTGTGGCAATTGCATTGCAATTACAGCAATATGTGTATTTGCCTAGAACTCGGCATGACAGAGAACAGACTGTTCTTAGTTTTCATCGAACTGCACGATTTCCCAACGTCATAGGTGCATTA
>JABXWE010023403.1:0-15131 GCA_014611495.1 Limonius californicus | reverse complement strand
AGGAATTTATTTCCAATATAGAATTTACTCCGGTAAAGAAGATTTTGTTTGGTATTATGTCAGTGTCCTTCAACTGGTGAGTTGGTTATGACCAGAAAATTGTTGTCTTGTCTTAATTTCCAGAACGTTAATTCTAATCTCCGATAAATTTAATTTAGGCAAAATTCGTGCGGCTGGACGTCCCGAAATTAAGGCGACAAGGTAGAAAAACTCTACATTTATATGTATTGTTCAAATTGATACGCTGTCATTGACGAGTAGCCTTGGGAAGGTTTACCCGAACCGAGTAGATGCCTGCGGCTACAGCTAAGAAGTCTGGTGTACGGTCGAGCTGATTGCCGCCACATCTTGAACAAGGGAAGTGCATTTAAATCGTACATTTTAAAATTTGTATGACCTTGCCTTGTTGTTTACGATTTCATTATCGTTATTTAAGAATTAATTTAGTAATTGATTTGGGGTCACAGAATTGTGTCATTGGGGCTTTAATTGGGGTTATGTGTACATATGAACTCCTATTGTAATATTGCATTTATTAGGGGGAACAATTTTACGTAAAGCATGTATACAGGGTACTCCGATAGTGAGTTGATATTGCGTTTGTAAGAGTTCGCAGTTTGCATATTTTTTGATCGGTTTGATCACGCATGAATTCGTTACTCGGAGGCCTCCTACGTTACGGATTGCGCTAAAAAATTACTGGTATCTTATTCAAGTAGCGTAATAAAGGTCCGAAAAATTGTTTGAGTGTCGCCCAATTTAAGTTTAGTTATATTCAGTTGCAGGAACGTAAAATTGGGACTGATAATTTATTTTAATTTATTTTTCTTGTATAAATAAAAATAAAAAATATAAATATTAGAATATTGTGGGTTGTTTTTTTAGTAAATAAAAAGAGATTTGGTTGCAACTTGTGTTTTATTTTACGACGAATTATTTGCATTTAAGTCTACGTAAAGGATAGATATAACTAAAATAAAAGTAGGTGATTATTTATCTTGGGGTCCGACTTCCAGTTACCACCTTGGACGATGTTAGTAAAAAAGTCGGTGGCGCCTATAAATTAATTGTTGGAACCTACTCCTTCTTCGATTGGGTTTCCGGAATGCTAACATTTGTCAAATTGTTAATTTTCTACCTAAGCAGTGGCGTAGTTATGAGGTTGGTTTTGTACTTCAACTAATTTTTGTATGTAGTAAAGATTAAAGGCGTGACAAACTATAACACCAACATATATATTAGATGTGCGAGCACTTAGTTCGGCCAACATAGGTACAAATCATAATTTAGTACTAAGCAAGATGACTATAGACACACCAGTATACGTCGAAAAGTACAACTTAGAATCATTTGGTAAGTACCAGGGAACTATATGCAAACAGACTAACCAGGAATTTAGTAACGGAAGATTTCACAAATGCAAAAGTAGAAAATACTTGGAAAAACTAACAAGATGCATAACAGAAGCAGCGGAAGAATCAATAGGAAAGATAAAAGTCAACATTAACGCCCAGAACAACAAAAAAAACCATGGTTTACTACAGAGGGAAAAGAATTAACAGAAAAGAAGAAGAAAGTATACTTGGAATATAAAAGCTAACCATTACAAGAGAAACACGATCAATACACTGAAGAAGAAGAAATGGCGTAAACTCAAAAATTAGGAAAATTAAAACAGATTCACGAGTGATATGGACCATGATTTATATAGAGCACAAACAAATATATGGAAAATGCTGAAAAACAGGAAGAAACCAGTCAACGAATTTATACAAACAAAACACATTTCACTAAATAACTGGGAAGATTACTTTAGAAATCTATATGACACAGAAGAAAATACTGAAATACAAGAGCAGGAAGAAGAACTACAGATAAAATTCCAAACAGCAGGAATAAAGAAGCTAAAAAACAGAAAAGCGCCGGGTATTGGCAACATCCCAAACGAACTTCTAAAATACGGTGTCAGAGAATTGCCCAAACAACTGACAACGATTTTTAATAAAACTATAAGGTCAACCATTATCCCGGGTGACTGGCGCCAGAGTATAACTATACCTATCTTTAAAAAGGGTCAGAAGGCTAACAAGGAAAACTACAGAAGTATAAGCTTACTATGCACAACTATGAAACTCTTTACCAACTTAATAAAAATTAAATTAGAAGAACTCATCTAAAATAGAGACGAACAGCAAGGATTTGGAGGAAATAGGTCAACAACTGAAGCAATATTCATTGTTCGGCAACTGAAAGAAAAATCGATCGAATATAATAAACCCCTTTATACCATATACCGTCAGAAATCGTCAGAATAATGCACAGACTAATTACCAACACCCCGACGGAAATCAGGGTGAATAATCAGACAATTGGAGACATACCAACACCAGGCGACATTAGACAAGGAGACAGCCTTAGCCCATTTCTATTCAACTTAATAATGGACGAGGTTTAGAAGAAGTCATCTCTCTAAACTTGGGCTATAGACCACAAAACAAATGCTTCAACATAGTTTGTTACGCTGACGATGCAACAATTATGGCAGTATACCGTTATTACCAAACAGTATGACAATATCGACTGAGAAAACAAAATGCATGACCTTCACCAAAGACCCGTAAGATGCAAACTGGAAATCAGTGTCAATAGTACTGAACAAGTCATGCAGTTTAAGTACATCGGAGTATACATATCAAGTAGGCATAACCCAACGCAGGAATTAAAAACGCAGATAAATAGCCGCAGTTGTATCCGGATGCCTCAGGGACACTGTATGGAACAATAAATATACGCGAACGGACAGCAAAGTGAGGATATATAAAACACGTGTGCGACCGATACTTACGTACGGAATCGAAACAAGGGCGGACACGAACAAAACTAAAAGCATGATAAGAACGTTGGAAATGAAAACATTAAGAATAATAGCAGGAAAAACACTCAGAGATCGGGTCAGGAACAATAAAATAAGAAGAATACGCGGAGTGGACGACGTGGTAGATGGGGAAGACAGGGAAGACGCTACTGGTATGATCACGTGAAACGAATGAATGAGAACAGATTAGTTCGCGCAGCTCTCGAAGGTAAACCAACAAATCACCGCCCACCAGGAAGACCCCCGAAGAGAAGGAGAGATAGTTGGCAGTCTACATCTCAAGGGACCTGAAAACTTGTATCAAAAAGGAAAAAACAGACCATGAGGTCTAATTAAAGCAGAAGAAGAAGAAGAAGAAGAAGAAGAAGTAGAAGAAGAAGAAGAAGAAGAAGAAGACTATAAATATTTTGGACATTATTAAAGTAAATCTTTTCAAATCACTTCTAAGTAAAGTTTATGTTGTGTTTCCGAATAATACCAAAAACTAAAATCACATAGGCTTCCAAATAACAACTTATGAGTAAACATTTAAAATGGTTTTAAATATCCTCCTCGCAGTATTTCTATATTTATGTATTTACAAATATGAGATTTATAGCATGTTTAAACCTTACATTCATAAAATGTCCACAAGGTGTAGTACAAAATATTGCAAAAGGAACCAAACTGTTTAAAATAAAACTTATTAATCAACAAAACAGTTTGCAATACGTAGTTCTAACATTTACAAAAAAATATTCCACTTATTACAGATATAAGAGCTTGGCTTATTTGTCAAAATAAGCCAATAAATTGTTCTCCCAGCAAGGTCGCCGGATTTATACTTTTAAAGCGCTGACTGAAAAATTAAATATCTATACTTATATTTTTAAGATGTCTTTAGCTTGAAGTTTGTTAAGAGATTTTATTAATGTGAATATTGCTTTTCCGTTAAAAATCTTTGGGATTCCAATTAGGCAACCTAATTGGGTTCGTAGTTTTCATTCAATCAAGCTAGATGGCCCAAAATTTTTCGCCAGCAAGGTTTCCAGATTGATACTTCTCCGATTGTAGCTCTAAACATTTATACCTTTATACTTGTAGTAAAGTCTGTTTGAAGATTTTATTATTACGGAAATGGTGGTGTAGGTACAAATCTGACGGATTTTAATCAGATGATCTAGCTCGCTGTATAGTTTTCAACAAACCAAGGTAATGGCATACATGTTTTTCTACAAAGGATGCCGGATCCGTACGCCTTAAGCTCTAGCTTTAGATATTTATACATTTGTACTTGTATTGCAGAATACTTTACATTTAAAGTCTTTCAATAGATCTTATTGATATAGAGATTGCGTCTTAGTAGAAAATTTAATCAGGTAACGAAACTCTCAGCCTAGCTTTCAATAAAAGAAGGTACGCGGCATATATTTTCCGCCAACACGGTCGCCGGATTTATGCCTCAAGTTCTAGCTCTAGAAATGTAGTTTTTTGATATTCGTCTTTATAAAACTTCGTAAGTGTAAAGTCTTTTTAAGGATTCAGAATATTGATATTGTGTCTTGTTTGAAAATCTGGCGGATTTAAGTGCGGAAACCTAGCTGGCCACATAGTTTCCTTACGAAAATTTACGCGGCGCATATTTTTCGTTAATAAGATCGCGAAAGTTATTCCCTTCACGTTTTAGCCCTATACATTTTAACCTTTATGTTCGTATTTATGGAGTCCTTCCTTTAAGTCTAAATAGTGTTGAGAGATTTTATTAATATTCACATCATGTTTTCGTTAAGAATCCGGTGGATTTCAGTCAGGCGATCTAGCCGAATACATATTTTTCATTAAATCCTGGTATTCGGCTTACATTTTTATACCCTTCAGGTTCTAGCTCTAGAAAATTAAACCCTGATGCTCGTATTTCTGGAACGTTGTAAGTTCACAGTCTTTTGAACGATTTGATTAATATTGATATTATGTTTTGGTTCAGAATTTGGTGGGTTTCAGACAGGTAACCTAACTAGTTGAATAGCTTTCACTAAAACAAGGTTAGCGGATGACATTTCTCTCCAACAATTTATCCAATTTTATACTCCTCAGGTCCTAGCTTTGCATATTTAAACTTTTCAGCTCGTATTTCTGGAACGTCTTAAGTATAATTCCTTATGAGAGACTTGATTAATATTTGTATAGCTCCATGTCAGATGATGATGATGATGATGATGTGTTTTGGTTCAGAATCACACGGATTTCGGCCAGGCAACCTAGGTGGCTACATAGTTTTCATTAAATGAGGTATCCAGAAAACAGTTTTTACCAGAAAGGTCGTTAGAATTATGTTCTTCGGGTTCTAGCTCTACAAATTTAAACCTTCATGGTCGTATTTCTAGAATTACTTATGTCCACAGTCCCTTGAGTGATTGGATTAATATTGCTATTGTGTTCTTGGTCACAATCTGACAGATTTCAGTCAGGTAACCTTACTGGTTGAATAGCTTTGACTAAAACACGGTAAGCAAAATACATTTTCCGCCAACATAGTTTCCAGATTTATGCTTCTTAGGTTCGGCTTTGCAGCTTTAAACTTGTATGCTCGTATTTATAGAATCTTTCAAGTGTAAAATTCTATTATAGATTCTATTAATATTAATATTGAGTTTTGTTTAATAATATGGCGGATATCAGTCGGGTAGCCTAGCTGGCTACGTAATTTTCATCGAAACTAGATATATTTTTCAGTTCAAGGCCACCAGGACTATACTTCTCTGATTTTAGCTCTAGGCATAGTTTTATATTCGCAGTTGTGGATGTCTTAGGTCTAAAGTTTTTGAGTTATTGACATGGAGAATATGTTGTAGTTAAACAACAAGGTTTTATTTATGGAAATTTTAAATTAAGTCTCGTTTGTAAAACAGACTTGGGGAAAGCAAACGAAAAAGCTATACACATTGCTACCAAAAAACAAATGGAATTCAAATCCCAAACATAATTAAGTCCAGAGTTGGTGTGAAACCCAATAATGCAGTGCGCATATCAAGTTATTGCCCCGTTCGCTTTAAAAACTGTATTTATATTTTGGTATTAGGCCAGGAGATATTTTAGATTTATTCAGCTCATGCAACGACATTTTAAAGTAATATAACAGGCTTCATTCAAATTAATCAGTTGTTCAACGAATAATGGCTCTTTATTTCGATTTATTTCAAACACAATTTGCAAAGTTATTTATTTAGCTACATTATTTCTACAACGTTGGCTGCACGGTTTTGTGAAAAGTTCCGGGACACGTCCGGGACGCCTCTCATTTTCGTCGCCTGCATCGAAACGACCTCGTCGGGCCGACGTGGCGCAAAAATTAGCGGCTCGTTTTAATGACATATATTTGCGCAATAAATTTAAATTATACACGAAGTATTAATTCCGATTACAAAAATTCCATCACGGAATTGTGTATAACTCGGAGTAGCGTTGCATCCATCGACTGGACTAGATAATCAGGAAATAATGAAAAATTGACTGGCTGGGGTAAAAATTCGTTTCGCATAATGTTGCTCCGACATATATCCAGACTACTACTGAGGTTAAATTTTTAAATCCACTGAAATGTAGTGCTAATCCGGTGAATGGATTAAATTTAATTGTGGAAGCTGTAGCAATGCACCAGTGCATTTTAACATTTAAACAAAATCTCTCGAAACGCAACAAACCCGCGAAACAAATTGAGTTTTCCAAACAAATTGAATCGAATTAGTCTTAAAAACACGATTAAAATGGTTGCTAAGAAATATCTGGCCGAAAAAATGCCCAAGCAAGCATTATTTCAGGACTGCAGTGGAAAAATACATTTTCAGCAGAATTTCCGCTCTGGATTCGCAGCATCAGGTGTGGTTTTAAAATCGTTATTTTCAGCTACAGGAATTTCAATTATATTATTTATAAGAAGCACGTGTTAGAATTCAAAATGGGTTTTTCTGAAATACATTCTTCGGGCATGCTGGGCCGAGTCTATAAAATTCAATGTTGCGGAAAATAGGACGGGTTACAGCTGTCTGCTTACTGCGGGACGAAATCAATAGAAATAGTAATTTTATTTACTTGTGCAAACAAGCTAATCTTTTACACGAAGTTAACAACCAAACTCATAAATAGAAAAAAAGATGACGCAATAATTAAGAAATTGTTGTACTGTATTTGTAAATAGCGGCAGCGCCAGCTGGAAAAAATATATATGTATAGCATACAAACAAAACAATTGAAAGAAAAATGGAAAAAGCTTTTCCGCTATGGAAGAACTATTCATTAATTAAAAAAATGGTGGATGCGCCAGACAGTACGATATTGAAATAACAGGTATGCAATAATTAATGTGAATAAGAAAAGAGCAAGAATCATTCAAACAGTTAATTAATCTATAATTTATTGTGGTTTTACTAATATGGAGATATTAAAAGAATGAATTGATTTGTCAATCAAATTCAGAAACCAATACTACTAATAAATTAAAGAAAATGGAAAAAGCCATCCGGTTACGGAAAAACTTTGCATTAATTGAAAAAATGGTGGAGGCGCCAAAGAAGTATGGACACAACAGACGGGCAATAACTAAAATGAATATGAAAGGAAAGCGAACCATGTAAATTGTTAATTCATCCATAACTCAATGTGGTTTTACCAATATTGAAATCTCAAGAGAATTAATTCGCAAGGTTATATAATTAATAAAAAAAATGGCGGTGGTGCCATTTAGTAAAACATGGAAACAACAAGCACGCAATTATTTAAGTGGATATGAAAGGAAAGACAACCACGCAAATGGTTAGTTAATCCATAATTTAATTAATGCGGTTATAACAATATTAAGATCTTGAAATAATTAATTGGGTTATACAACAAATTCAGCGAACAACACAATTAATAAATAAAACAAAAATGGAAGAAACTTCCCTGATATTACAAAATGGCGGAACCGCCAAAGTGTAAAATTTGGAAACAACAGACACGCAACAATTAAAGTGAACGTGAAAAGCAAGTGAACCATGCAAATGGTTAATTAATCCATAATTTAATGTGGCTTTATCAATATTGAAATACCAAGAAAATTAATTGGCTTATATAACAAATACATCAACCAGCCGAATCAATAAATTAAATAAAAATGGATGAATTCTCCCCGATATAGAAGGATTTGGAATTAATTAAAAAAATGGCGGAGGCGCCTTTGAGTAAAATATGGAAACAACAAGCACACAGTTGTTAAAGTGGATATGAAAGGCAAGAGAACCACGCAAATGGTTAATTAATCCATAATTTAATTAGAGTAGTTATACCAATTAAGATCTTAAAATAATAATTGGCTTATACAGCAAATTAAGCGAACAACACGACTAACAAACAAAAGAAAAATGGAAGAAGCCTCCTGATATGAAAGGATTTAAAATTAATTAATAAAATGGTGGAAGTGGCAAAGAGTAACATACGGAAACCACAATTATGTAAAACTAATATGAACGAAAACAAAAAGAGAGATATACAAATAAAATCAAATCAATTTAAGCATTTGAAAATAATTTTTAATTGTACCTATGTCTAAATTTTGTAAACTTGTCGAGTCCTAAAATATAATTTATTGCGTATTTTAAAAGTCTTAGATCTCAATAATTACATAAAATAGTAGATTTATTAAGTCAACTAGTATATATCAGGCAAAAAAATAAATCAATAGTAAGGAAAATCGAAAACCATAAACATACAATTTTTTAAATTTCTGTTAAAATGTTATTTTGACGTATTATAAATTAGTATTAAATTTGAAAAAAAAGTATTGGTGTCGAATTAAAACATAGTAAAAACGCCAAACTTTAGAAATATAAGAAGAGAGAATTAAACAACAAGGGGAATTTTGTGGAAGAGAAAGAACAGGCGCATGGGATCTTCTCAAATTATACTATAAATTTAATAAAAGATAGAATCGCTAAACTGCAACATAGGTAAACTCAATTCATACACAGGAAGCAGCAAAAAAAAGAAAAAGAAAATATAATGAAATTTGATTAAATTGCAAAGCTGATATGGTTTTTTGTATACACTGTGAGGTTTAATATTTAACATGCCAGTGAACGCAAAGAAGTTCGATAAAAATACTAAAGAATATATAAAAAACAGAATAATATATAACTATAATCTGCTAATCCACTGTCAGTTTTTGCTCACTTACAGCTGAACTTTTTCAGATATTCTGAGCTTTTATAATATCAGTGGAATATTTTGATTTAAAATATGGTATAGCAGGTTTCAAACATGAAAATACCGGAACGTCTTTTTGTTGAAGCTCTCTTTCGTCGTCTGGTCTATTAATTACCAACAATTAGCAGATTCTGTGAGCCCTCTTTGTACGTATGCCGGACAGGAGGCTAACCTAGCTAATCGAACAGAGAAGAGAATTTTCTCCACTACGTGGTTTATGATTACCAAAGATATTCGTATGACAACCGGGGCCGACAGCTGTAAGTGTCCTCCGAAGCGCATTCCATTAAAACAAATAGTATACGTTGAGGTACACGAAAAAACAAGAAATTTAATAATCTGCCATTATTGTATTTTTGTCGCAACCATTCGCATTTTATATATTTTGAGCCTTAATAAAAATGAAGAAATTTCGTGTCAAGCAGTAATTACCTAAATTTGCGCGAATTCCCAGAAAAGAGTAGAAATAATACAAATTATTCGGTGCTGCTTTGATGCATCAAAGGGAAAATAACGAATTCTGTATATAAAAGCTATGAATATTAATAAAAAATTAATTAAAGCGTTTTAGAGCCGCCATGAATATGGGCACGGCTTACTTTGCAACATAATCAGGTTAGCAGTTACGGATTACATTATTAAAGGTGGAAGAAATTGTCCCTGGGAACTCATTAATTTATGAGTAATTTTCTCGTAGTCATCAGGAGAGATAACAATGGGAAATAAACACGGGCAGGTTTAATGCGGCGCTGGAAGTGACACTCTTAAAAGGGAATTAAATTACGTTTTTCGCAGACGCCGGCAACGATTAGGGAAAACGCGGCTACACCTGCACAAAAGGCCCTGAAAGCTCCAACAACAGACAATGCTAATATTGACACAGAAGGGCCGCATTCGGCCAATTGGTTATTGACGCCCGCGCGTTTGAGAAGCCGCGAGCGGCGAACTGGCCCGGCCAAGGCTTTGACCGAGACTACTCTCTTCAGCTTGATTGACGGCCTTGTGCACCGGATATGAGAAAATTCAGCGCTTCCGGAAGAGTATCGTACCTCTTCCGCTTCTAGATTGATTGGAAAATGAACAAGCTAATGGAGTTACGATTTTGTTGTTGCCCTTTTCGCTGCCGCCGCGTTACACCGCCGAGGCCCCAGCGATTTTTACTCCTTCGGCTCTTTCAGGGCCAAAATGGAATTTTCTTTCAGCGACATCACATAAAGGAGCATAATAAAAACAGCCCCTGAAAGTTAACTCAACACTTCTAACTTAAGGAAATATTTTTGCGCAAACTGATAATTCAATGTTTTTTAAATCGCGTTAGAAGGATTTAACAATTTTCTGAATCAACTTCCAATTTCAACTTTAAATAACGGAAATTTGATATATGACTAAATGTTTTCCAAATTATTCCATTATGGCCGTCAACTTATTCCATTTAGCTGTTTGTAATTGTTGCTGTAATGCTGTAATAAATTTTACGTTTGTTTTGCCGTGATCTAAAGAAAGGCTTGTTATCAACCTTCATGTGGTCAAATCAGCTGGTGCTTGCTTTCGATCCCGTTAATGTATATTGAAGTTTGATTAACTGTCAATCGTCAATAAACCGTCATTTATATCCGTTTAGAACTAATCAACGAGTATCTTTGTGGTTTTCCTTTGTGCAATTCAATGGTTCGCACTATAGAATAGAGATCTTTTATGGTAGAACCTGGTTTCGCAATGAAACGAAAATTGACAGGATTTGGACATATTTAATACCAAGACGCTGGTAACAATACCGACGAGAACTTCCAGAAGACGTGGTTGACTAGAAATAGTTTGCGTAAACTGTAGATCAATGTGTCAGACTATTCCATGAAACGGGAAGTGTAGGACGTAAGATTGGCAGTGGACGAACATCAGCAAGTACTTAGAATCCGTAGAAGTTATGAATAATTGGAAAAAGTACTTAACACTGCAATTATTATATTCGGCTGACGAGCTGGCATCGGATATGCGGCGTAATGCGTCCTTCCTACTCGACGCGGGAATCCCTACATTACTATTCTGCATAGAAACATTTCTTCCGCATTGAGAATATGCTGCACTAAGTTATTGTGCATACGTTTAGTCATCTCCGTTATATTAGTAGAGGAGAAGGCCCGAATATGGGCCCCCATTTTGTTTTTTATTAACCATTTTTAGATTTTTAGAAAAAAATCTAAAAATCGGCATGCGCCTAGCCCGAAGACTCTTCTATAATTGTAGAAGCAACAAAGTTTCAAACAGGCAAAAATTACTGATTTAAGAGGAAATAAGAAATCATGTCAATTTCATAGAGGATGGCAGACTGTGTGAAATATGAGCCCCTATCAGAAATGACACAAAAAACTAAGGAGTAAAAAAATAAACTTTATTTTCAAGAAATAAACTTACATATTAATATATTTTAAATGGAAACGATAAATTATCTACAAAAATCACAAACATAATTGTCTTTTTTTGCCCCCGAACATTGCTCATGTGCCCACATATTGCACATGAGGCAACGAATCCATAGCTCCCCTCTGTGGTCTTCTGAAAAACGACTATCACAAAACAGGCATGTGGCATCTTTATCATCTGGAACGATTTGGCCGAACTCATCGATATCCATGTCATCATCAGCCGGAACAAATGGTTCGTTTTCTGCGTTGGAGTCTTGGTCGTTATCAGCATCATCACATTTCTTTTATTTCTTAGATGCCCCCCTTCTCGGTTTTGGTTTTGGAAACACTTTTTGTTTTGGGGGTGGCTTCTTAGGGGTAGAACGTGATTGCTCTAAGTCATTTTTATATGGTTATGAAGTAATAACTTGAGATTTGCATGGCTTTCTCCCGCGATTCGATGCTTTCGTCTTTATGGCAGGAATGGGTGCAATATCGAATGGAGATACATGGCATTCAGAGCCTGTTGATGGAGATTTGTGAATGTTTAAATCTTGTTCTTCTCTTGGCACTTCCACAGGGGTTCTATTTAACTGAGCATGAACAACAGGCTCCTGGCTTGAAATGCACGAACGAAGAACCGGTGAAAATGGCGCCTCAGCTTCATTCTCCGGAAGTGCCGAATACTGATTTGTATCTGGCCACGTGGAACATCCTGGCTGAGGTTCTGAGGTGAAACTGTCTTCTGTATTTTTCCTAACTTCAACTGGTGTCATATTACAGTTTTTTTCAGCCTCAATTTCTTCAGTTATAAAATCGGCATCTGAGAAAATATGGAGGTTGAAGGGAAAAATGCCAGTAGCCCTAAAACCATTTGCAGCAATTTCACCAACCTGCGATTTTAGAAATGCTTTCCCTAGAAGTTCCGCCAGATCAAACTGAGTAATGGCACGTTGATTAGTACAAAGCCAGTTACGGATTTCCTTACTATAGTAAACCTTAAAACTACCCATAAAGGTTCTGTCGAGCGGCTGAAGTTTGTGCGTGGCGTGGGGAGGCAATGAAATGATGGAAATGTGATTATCCCTTGCCAGCTGAATGACATCTAAATTTCGAGGTTTGACGAAATCTAGGGGGGATGAACGGCGTATATTCATCCTGGGAGGGGGGAGCACCACGCATCAGCTGATCATTACGATTTTTCCTCGGAAAAATCAACATGAGTGGTACAAACTGACCGCCAGCGCTCATAGCCGCGATAAACGTAACTAACGAGCCACGTTGTGCGGATGTAATAGACGCTATTTGTCTCTTTCCTTTTTTTCTAATTACTTGGGCCACCTTGCTTTGCACAACTGACAAGCATGTCTCGTCGACGTTGAAGATTTTATGTGGTGAGAAGTTGTGTTTTGTGTACTCCTCCTGCAAATGATCAAAAAACTCCTTCACATTTTCTCTCTTGAAACCCAATGCTCTGGCGAAGGAGGTTCCTGTTCTTCGATTGGAAAGTAAACTGCCATGACGAAGTAAAAATGCATCAAGCCAGCTACGCCCTGCAATTCCATTTTTGAATACGTTCACTCTCCCATTTCTGATGGCTAAAGTATATGCCATTCTTCGAATATCTTGTCTTGTTAATACGTAGTACTTGGCATCCATGGTTACAATATAACTAACCAGATCTTTTTCTATCTCTTCCCCTAAGACTGTTTTTCGTCCTAGTTGGGTTTGAACTACTTGTTCAGCTGCCAGGTTATTTTGTTTCTGTCTTTTTAAAAACCTTTGAAGTGTTGATCTTGGTATATTAAAAGATTTACTGGTGTTTTGTAAGCCCATACGTTGGATATTTACATTGTCCAAAGCCCTTGCCATATCTTCGGATTTCCATTTCTTTCTTAAATTCTTTGGTGAGTACTTTGGCTGATTACGTGGCATGATAATCCTGGAAAAAACACTAAATTTCGGACCCGCAAAAGGCCCACATTACCAGCAAAGCGTGTCATTCACACAAAATGTCATATTAATTTTTGAGGTTAAGTCAATATCTACGTGAATGTAACAAACCTTAATCTTAATACAACACACTGATGCCAATATTTGAAAACTAGTCAGCTAATAATGTAAAAAATATTCTTACGCAACTTACCTCTAAATATATATTCAGATTTTCATAAATTCATTCACCACCACTTGTTGACGACAGAATAACATTTCTATAGCAGATTATCGGTAAAACAGGTGGCTATCCAGTAAGCACATTTTAAGCTAGTTCACACAAATGTCGCTTGATGTCCTACTGAATTGTTGAGGAGGCTCATATTAAATGCAGGGACCATATTCGGACCTTCTCCTCTAAATGTTTGCAAAGCAGTTAGTTGTCACTGCAAGTTTGCTTACTCTTAAGTTTCCTTTTAAGAAATACAATCTCCTTACGTCAGCCCCTCAGGCCATCTCGACAACAGAGGACAATAGCCATAATCGCGATAAATGGGGCTACCTGTGTATAGTACTGACAGTAGTTCAAGTATTATTGCCAGTTGACCCTCCACAATGATTACAGTTCTGCGAATGGTTCTTAAAAGCTACGCATAACTACTGTTGTACGGTTAACTTTCTTTATGGATGAGATGCGGTTTCAGCGGACAGGTTTCGTTAGTTCCCATAACATTGTAACGCGCGATTTCTTGCGCTTGTCTGTTTGGTATTTAAATTTTCAATGCAGCATTTTATAATAATCGTCTAGTAAGCCGGAATTCAGATATTCCTTTTGCTTAAAATTCTTGTGGTTTAATACCGTCCGACTTCTTGTTACAGGTGTACTTTAAAAATTTCATATTTTATCAGTATTTATTTCAATAAACAATTTAATTGTACTTTAACAGCCCGTAAGATTGTGGAAATAAGCGGCAATCTTCAAATTCTATAACATATGAAGCTGTAGGTTCTCTATGTCTGTGATACTTTAAAACGCGCAACTCATGCATACGTTTCGTGACAGATTAAGCATTAAGCTGAATGAACAGAATGAAGCAGCTTAGCAGACAAAAGCGACTACTGGTCAAACAGTATTCAAAGTTGAACAACGATCCGCGCGGTCACCACTTCGATGGGTGACCATAAACCTACGCTAACACGCTGCTATCGCTGTGCCTCGGAGAATACCTATACCCAATACGATATGTTCGTTAAATAATATAGTTTACGTTAGTAGAGTAGGAGATCACAATAATATTTCTATTGGTGTTTTACAAAACCTTTCTTCTTTTTAAATTATGAATAAGATGTATTCATCTTTTGTGAATATTTTTGGGAATTAGTATTTTTTTTTAAGAACGCTTCGTATGTATTGAATTATAACTTGGCTACGTTCACAATTCATAATTAAAAACTGCTTTAATTTGTCTGCATATATTTGGTAGGTTGCCGAGATAATAGTAAATTTTGACAGAATGATTTTCCACAATTCACTAATCTTTACACTTTGGCTTTTTTCAGGAGACCAAACTACAGTATACAAGGTGCTAAAAAACGTCGGTTAATTTACCCACGTATAGTACTTATCAAAGAATCAACGTATGTTTTGTATGTAGAATTTTTATTTGCGGTGAAAAAGAATTTATCCCGTACCATATCCAGCG
>JABXWE010023401.1:0-26564 GCA_014611495.1 Limonius californicus | reverse complement strand
TTAAAATTTTTTTGAAATGTATGTAAAATTTTTATTGGTTTTTTAATATGTTTTCACAATGTAGTAAATTATTGTAACTAAAAATAAAACATTGTGATATTTGGCTGATTTGGTCTTAATAAAAATAATTATAAATAAATAATTAACAGCCGTGATATTTAAAATTTGTATTTTAAAATATAATCTTAAACGTTTACGTATTAAAAGAGGCAACTACAAGGCCCAGTTAACTTCGCTAGGAAAATAGTTGTCAAAATTAAACTTGACTGATGTATCTGAAGTAGAAATCGTAAATTTAGAACAAAGGTTAAATAAGATTGAGCCGATTTCTGACTTATTCAATGAAGTACAAAGCGAGATCGAAATTTTGCATGATAACGTAGATGATAACCTAACAGAACGTGAATTATTTCAGGATATGCATTTTGATTTAACAAGTAAAATTAAAAAGGTGTTAATAGAACACAATCCGAATTTGGCAGATGAAGTGCTGTTTCACTTTAGTAGCGTTGCGAGTCAAGCAACTCAAGCTTTCCCTAGGGGACAACAAAAACATGTTTCAAACTTCCGCCAATCAATTTACCTACATTTGACGGAACATTTACGTTATGGCGCGAATTTTATGACACGTTCAATTCTTTAATTCATACAAATAGTGATTTCACTAATGTTCAAAAATTAACGTATTTAAGAAGTTCTCTAAAAAGCGAATCAGCTGGTTTAGTTCGCTCTTTAGAAACAACGGAGAATAACTATGAAATTGCATGGTCATTGTTAAAAAAGAGATACAATAATAAAAGACGAATAATAAGCAATCATGTGCAAGCATTATTGAACATTCCATCAATATCGCGAGAGTCGTGCACGTGTTTAAGACAATTAATTAACGTTACTCAAAATCATGTACAATGTTTAAAATCACTTGACCAACCTGTAGATTCTTGGAGCGCTCTTCTAGTGCCGATTATAACAAGTAAGCTTGATATTCAAACGATCAAAGATTGGGAAACCAAAGTTAATAATTTGACAGATAATACGGATAATGTTCCTTCGGTAACGGAATTGTTAGATTTTCTCAATACGAGACAAAATACTTTAGAAAGCATTACGCAAAGAAAATCAGTTGATAAGGGTAAAATTGGTATAGGTTCTGGGACAAACCAACGAACAACCAAATCCTTTGCTAGTATAAGCTTATCATGTGTACTGTGCAAGATCATTTAATGCAAAATTGTGAAACATTTTTAATATTATCGCCGGAGGAAAGATCTAAAAAGGCAAAAGAATTAAAAGTTTGTTTGAATTGTTTACGTGGAGGACTTTTGTGCAGAATTGTTCTTCAAAATCATCGTGCAAGGATTGCAACAAGCGACATCATACTGCGCTGCATTTACCATATGTTAATAAGTTTACTAAAGGTACTGTCAATACAAATTCATGTACATGGAACTGAACTTGTTACGCAAGAAAGCAATGTTACAATGAATTGTACATCAGCTGATCTACAACCACTTGTGTTACTGTCAACCGCTAAAGTTGAAGTTTTTGATTTACACAACAACACTGTTGAAGCAAGGGCCCTACTTGATTCAAGATCTCAGTCAAATGTTATAACTGAAAATTTATGCAATAAACTAAAGCTAAAAATGGAACCCATTGAAATAAAGGTCATTGGTATTAATCAAGGTTCGGCAAAAATTACACGTAAAGTTAATATCAAAATAAAATCTCGAATCAACTCTTACACTGCTACATTATCGTGTTTAGTGTTGCCACAAATTACTCATGCATTACCCATGCAAAGTATTGAACTAAAATCCGTGGAGATTCATCCTAACATTCAGTTAGCTGATCCTACTTTTTACAAGTCGCAAGAAATTGACATTCTTATTGGAGCTAGTTTATTCTACAATTTATTGTGTATAGGACAGATAAGTAATCAAAATCTTCCTACGATTACAAAAAACTAGATTTGGTTGGATAATCTCAGGAACTTTAAAGAATATGTGTATTAATCAAGGGGTGACATGCTTTTCATTAAACAACTTACACAAGGAGATTGAAAAATTTTGGCAAGTCGATGAATCCATTTCCAATAAGCAAAAATTAACTTCAGAAGAGGAATTTTGTGAAGCTCATTTTAAAGACAATACAACACGAGACGAAAAAGGAAAATCCATTGTCACAATTCCATTTAATGAGGCGATTCATTTTCGATAGCTGAGTCAAGATTCTATTCATTAGAACGGCGTTTTCTGAAAGATCAAAATTTAAAGGAAATGTATTGTCAATTCACGAAGGAATACATTAGTTTAAACCATATGACAAAAATTAAACCTGATGATAAGGTATCATTCTTTTTACCTCACCATCCCGTGATAAAGGAATCTAGTGAAACAAACTTACAAGAGACTTCTGAATTACGCAAGCAGGTGCATTCTCTGGTCATTTTAAATAATCAGGATTAATTTCCTATTGATAAATATTCATCATTTGATAAATTAAGAAGGTTTACTGCATTTTGCCTTAGAGTCAAGCATAATTGTTTGTTAAGAAAAGAAGACAGAGAAACTGGTACAGCTTTATCAACCGGCGAACTAGACAATGCATTATTGAAATTAATAAAAATTGTTCAAGGTAGTTGCTTTCAAAGCGAAATAAACAATTTAAAACAAAGTAAACCCTTACATCCTAAGGCTAGTATTCTTAGTCTAACACCGTTTTTAGATTCTCAAAGAGTTTTAAGAGTTGATGGCAGATTACAATTGTAGCAATTGTCATATGCAAAAAAGCATCCAATTTTTTTACCGAAACATCACTTAACAAATCTTATTTTAATCAAGAAACATAAGGAATTGTTCCATGCTGGTCCCAAATTGCTGCTAAGTACAGTACGCGAACAGTTTTGGCCAATTAATGGCAGAAATACGGCAAAGAAAATAGTTAGATATTGCGTAAAATGTTCTCGATTTAGAGCAAAACCAGTAAATCAAATTATGGGCTCGCTTCCTGAACACAGAACAATGATAATGTATCCTTTTCATTCTACAGCTGTAGATTATGCTGGTCCATTCTTGTTGAAGGACATACTAGGCAGAGGTAGTAAAACCATTAAGGATATATTTGTTTATTTATTTGCTTATCAGTAAAAGCTATACATTTAGAAATAGTTACAAGTTTGTCAACTGATGCCTTTTTAGCTTCACTAAAACGATTTGTAGCCAGACGTGGCAAACCTCTTCATGTCTTTAGCGACAATGGCACTAATTTTGTTGGTGCGAAAAATGAAATGTCCAAACTCGCTGAGTTTCTACAAAATAACGCTGACCATGTAAGAAACGTTACCGCTGATGTAGATATCAATTGGCACTTCATACCCCCAAATTCGTCTCATTTTGGTGGGCTGTGGGAGGCTGGAGTTAAAAGTACAAAACATCATCTAAAGAGAGTTTTATCAAATTCACCCTTAACTTATGAAGAATTTCATACAGTTATTACTCAAATAGAGTCCATTTTAAATTCAAGGCCATTAACTGCTCTGACTTCCGATCCTAATGATGAAGTTCTCACTCCCGCACATTTTCTCATTGGCAGAACCTTTTCCGCTATTCCTGATCCCAATCTTAACGATGTGCCTGTAAACAGACTAAGTAGATATGAACATCTTCAACAATTAACACGACATTTCTGGGACAAATGGTCCAAGGAATACATAAGTGAGCTACAACAAAGAAACCGATGGAAGCAAACAGCAAATGGTACACAACTTGGAACCATTGTACTAATAAAGGAAGACAACTTACCTCCTTCCAGATGGCAACTGGGGAGAGTCATCAAACTTCATCCCGGTGCACACCACATCACTCGTATAATGTCTGTGAAATGCGCAAATAGTGAGTTAAAGCGCTCCGTGGCTAAAGTGTATGCGCTACCTTTTGTAGGAAACTAAAAACTGACACGAAAAAATGATGCAATCGCTTGCATTTCGTACCTCAGAACTACTACTTCATTTATGTTTATACGTCTTACCTTAAGATATTATTTGTTCATTTGTTTATATATCTTGATGTATTTATGTTCATTTTCTGTGTACTATCGTTCATTTGTTATTTTCTATGCATACTTATTAACATGTTTACTTTTTTGAAACTATTGTTTCAAGGCGGGCGGCATGTTGGCGCCTTACTTGCGCGCCTTATTTTTTGAATTTTTTTATCTCCCACTACAACCCCTTTTGCAGGTGTTTGGTGGTAGGAATTCTTGTATTCAGTCTGTTTGTAACCACTATACGACAAACATGTGTGAAGATTCAAGTTTATTGGTAACTTCTTTACTGTAAGCATCTGTATTGACGCAGTAAAAATAAAACCATGTACAAACAGCTCGAAAAGTTATTTTATATCAAACACATACCGTGTGTCCCACTTAAAAGTGTAACACCATTATATCTTTATTAGTTTTTATCTGATTTGAATAAAAATTTCCTCAATGATAGAGCACATTATGCTATACTTATGGCCCGAAAAACATTCGTCCCCTTAAAATGGAAAGCATTCTGAGATACCAAAATATATGGCAAAATCAAAATATCATATTAGTCATTTTTTATTGGAAAATGTTATTAAGGAAAGTTTTTTAAAATGTTTAATAGGCATCTCTAATTAATAATATATCGTCAATAAAAAGTTAATACCGCGCAGTGTTGCCCATTTTTCGAACTGTAGGCTCATACTCTCCGTGAATCATCCGGTATACAGCCTATTATAAACAAATATGATTTTTCTTTATTTTATTGAACAATAAGAAGGCATCTGTCTGTTCTCGTAGGGTTTACTGCAATAAGTACGACTTTGGGTCATAGTGGAAGCAAAATTAATTGGTAGAGATAATATACTGTTGTAGAAATGAAATAAGAATAAAAACCTTTGGCCAAAGGTAACGTGTGTCATTACCAAGAAGATTTTAAATAGTATCTTTTCTTAGG
This sequence comes from Limonius californicus, assembly GCA_014611495.1. Taxonomy (NCBI): domain Eukaryota; kingdom Metazoa; phylum Arthropoda; class Insecta; order Coleoptera; family Elateridae; genus Limonius; species Limonius californicus. Next base: position 21,580 of record JABXWE010023401.1, on the reverse strand, counting down.
CAGAAGACATAAACTTGCTTGACATAGATCAGCTTCTATAGAGCATACACGAGAGGAACCTTGGTGTTTTCTCCTTGATTTGATCGTTATACAGTCGGATGTAAAATTTCAGAAGTACAGCAGTTTCTTTCATTTGTAACGTAAAACTATCGAGCATGATCGAACGTAAAGTGTTGTTATTTATAATAATTAGGCATATTTGAGATTTTGGTTATTGTTTGGATATTCTTAAAATACCCTGATTGCACAATTTATTATGTATTGTATTACACCTGTATATGTAAAATTTAATAATGTCTGAACATGCCCCAGCGCGTTTGTTTTTGTACCTACTGGGACTATAATGAGCAATAATTCATTCCACATGTGGTATAGTACGTTGGCTGCCGTGTCCCCCTACGGCCCTATAGAAGAATTTCGAACAAAACTGTTTTAATCCATAACTGAATATATTTAGCCTAATTATTTTATTAAGACTCGTAATAATTTATGTAATATTTTAACAGTAAGTTCTTTTTAATTCATCTATCCAAAATGTGAATAAAACATTATTGCCTGCTACATATAGCAACTCTTTGCTTGAGACTTTTTTTTATGAATAATTGAATATACAGAGTGGGGTCAAAAATCACTACCCATTATTTTTAATCGACCCACAGACCTTAAACTTCCCACCTTTTATTTACATCTGATGGTAAAGTAACTGCTAGAGTACACGGCTAGCCTCAAAATATTTACTAAAAAATAAAGGGTTTTTGTTTTGAAAGCTGTTACAAGGCAGATTTAGTGGATAGTCCTGATCGTAGGGTCCACTTTTTCAAGGCAATGTTAAATGAGTTGTTTGGAGCGATGAAGCAAATTATCAAATTGTCTGGCTACATCAATAGACTTCACCGTCCGTACTGGAGCTATCTAAGTTTATATTTATTAAACTACATTAAACATTCATTTCCAAGAGTTTGGGACTCTGTATAACGGTAATTATTGTATTTATTGTTCCCGGTAGAGAAGCAAATGACTTAGACATTTGAAACAACTTTATTATTCCCTAAGAGGTTAACACATTTACTATAACGATGATGCAGAGCTTGAATGTTTTTGGAAAGAAACTCTTTATTCTGCACTGAAAACCACTCATTCACATTAGCCATCACCTCTTCATCGTCCGAAAAGAGTTGCTTGAAAATGTTTTTTTAATTTAGGGAACAGATGAAAGTCACTGCGGGCCAGATCTGGCGAATATGGTAATTGTTCTAAAATTTCAAATCCAGCATTGTGAATAGCAGCCATAGAAACACAGTTCTTGTGAGCGGTAGCATTGTCTTGGTGGAACAGAATGTCGCGTTCAATTTTCCACGCCTTTTTTGCTTTATAGCTTCATTAACTTTTGGTATGAGTTTTTTGTAATAGTCTCCCGTTATTGTGTACCACGTGATAAATAATCAACAAGAAGAACTCTCTTAGAAGCATTCTCGTATGTACCCATGGATAGACATTTCTGTTTCGTTTGGTATGAGAAAGTAAAAAAAAAAACAGATGGAACTATACTAGACATTTTGGATTTGCATTCCTTTTATAAAATATGTTCAAACTGCACAACATATAGGACAGAAATATTAGTTACGCCAATCTTAGAGGATAGTTAGACCTCGACATGTTAACGATGCTGAAAATGCAATATCTTATGGGCAGCTTCTTAGAAAAGCTCATTTTTCTAATATACGGAGCAGTGTTAATAACAGTAGTCACACTATCAGATTTCCTGCTCATATTTGGAAACAGGTTGTTCTTGTAAAATAATACGATTGCCCAAACTTCTCACAATGTATAGGGATCCATACAGTTGGATTGTTAGGAATTACATGAATAATCCATTTGTAGGAAATTGGAACGGCAGAGGAGATGTGCATCGATGGCCGTATACTGAGCACCGGTAGTAAATGAGCTTGATTTACAAAATAGGATAATGGAGGCGTGTACATCAATTACACCTGAAATGACCCTAACATAATTCTTAAAAATAGAACGTCCTGCATATTTAGACTTTTTCAGAATCTGTATAAAATTCCAAGTTCAAAACCGCAATTCAATTGTTTTTCGTTTTATGCAGCTTGAATATATACCAATAGGTTCTCAACCATATCAATTAAACATTTATAGAACACAGACGAAATGTCACAATGTTAAATAAAAAACTGTTTTGCAGCCTATGTTTGCTTCCATTATGTCATGAATTTCAAAAATACTGCATTACAATTTGCGAGAAACATATTTTCATTATTTTGGACGTTTACGTTTTCCACATTTAAATTAATTTAATTTAATCGTAATTTAAATTTCTTTATATCAATAGATAAGAAAAATATTGTGAATGTGGGATATCATGGCAGTAAAGGTATTAGTGAATAGGTCAGCTATTATGTTGGTAACCAAGGTTTTGTCGTACATTGAGTTCTACGTCTTCCAACAACCCGTGTAAGATGTTTTGTAGGAAATCTAAGTAACGTCGTCCGGTTATATTTTCATAGAAATGTGGTGCTTGCCTACAATGCCACATCTAACATTTACGGACAAACTCTTTAAACTCTTATGTCCCTAATGTAAGACGTATCAAACGGATTTTGTTGTGCATATTAATGCAAGTTATGACTATTTATTTCCCCATTGGTTGAGAATTTAATCTCTTCGCCAAACTGTAGATAGTTTAAAAAAAGGTGAATCTAAAAGAAGTTGATTCAGAAAGAAATTATAATATTGCAGTCTTATAGAGGGTAATTTTCATGCAGGTCGTACATCAAAGTAACGTAATAGGGGTGATACGGATGTTTCCTTTCGAAATTCTTCTAATTGAAGTTCTATTAATACCCACATTTGTGCTTATATCGCTTTGACTAATATGGGGGAATCTCATTCACTGCCTCTAATGTTCGTAATCGTTCTGGGTCTACACCTTCTGAATGAACAAATTTACCTTTGTTACTTAAAGAAGTTTCAAGGTGTCTAAATTTTCAATGACTATAAAACATCGAAACTATTTCTTAACGAGAATCGTCCTCACTTGTAGCTTAAGATATGCGGGTAAACTGCCCTGGCATATTTTTTAATCACAGTCACTCGATTTTTGATTCTGAAATGAATTTGCTTGAGGCTGTCGATTCTTTTATTAAATCGCATCCTGAAAACATATTACTGAAAGTTTTCCTTGATTGCCTTACTTACATGGTTGCTGCCCCTACCAAGTTTTTCCTCTCTGGCAGTTTTCAAGAACTACTTCTGCCTGATTAAAAAATCGTAGGCAATATGCGTTATCACTAATTTCAACAGTACTTTAATGCTTTAGTAGGGAAGCGTTCATTAATTGTTTCATCAAACATGTAGATTAATTGAATGATCTACTATTTAGATTTAATCGAACAATAAACATGATTAATGTAATAATCGATCACCAATTATTCATAAGAAAATATCAAAGGTCGGATTAGTCTGTTATTAATTGACGCACAGTGCTATTCGTGAGTGTGGTGGTCCCACAATGCAAACATTTGTTTGTTGTATTTTAAAGTTATATTATTTATTAAGAATAATTAGTGTTCAGGAAGTTCCGTTTTCTATGAACTGTGAAACTTTCAATTTACCGAATTAGTTTCTCTGCCTGAGAAAACTTTGGGTACGTCAATGTTTATCACGGGGTAGAGATATAGAAGATGTCAAGTTGAACACGTACAATGTCTTATATCTTTGAAAGTAAAATAGGTATGGAACTTATCTAGAAACCGCTTCTACAACATGTAGGGGGAATTATTGTGACTCATAAGCCAACCTTCTCCATTCAAACCAATAGGTTGCAGCCACCCCATAAAAAAGTTTAGTTGGTACATCCACCTTGTGATAAAAGCTCTTACAAAATGCTATTCACTAGCAGCGAACATTTTTTTACCTCATTTGTTCAGGAAAAATTAAGAAAAAAATGGTTCCGAACCGATTATTTAATTTCATTTTTATAAATATTAGAATAAATGTTCAAAATTATTTCCAATCATAGATTTCTGATTTTAACGCGATTTAAAATTTATAATCTTTCTAGCAGAAAGATTTACAGGTTGCATTTGCAACATGTTAGTGGCTCTTGAGGTAGAAAGGCTGTGACAATTGCATTTGGTAGAGATTGTAACTCCTTCGCGTAGGATATAATGTGTGTTTTTCGAAACATAAGATTGGAAATGGCGAGCGAAAGCAGCAAATGTTTTCTATGTAAAAAATTGTTATTTAAGTGGGTTACGATTTTTATATACAACTCATTTGTTTAATTAAAAAATGTAGACTTATTAAGAGTAATTCCAAGTTAACTCAACCAATGGACCCTCGCAGTACCGATTTTAATGCAGTTAAAGACATGTAGTGCAATAGAGGAATATGTAAAAATAAAAATTTAAGGGTTGAAAGTATTAATAATTTTGAAGTTGCAGCTTATCAACTTGTAAGCAATTTTCCCTTTCACACGTACAGTTCTTAGTTTAAATAAATGTATGCGTTTTCTACAAATAATGTAAAAAAAGATTTATATATTATTTTAAACTATGTGAGGGGACCGCGGTAGAGTAGTGGCCGCAGCGCTTGACTACGGAGTTATTATACCAAAGTCGCTCAGGTTCGAGTTTTAAGCACTGTACTTTCCCAGGGTATTTGTGTTGCCCGGGGCATGGAATTTTTCAAGGGTAGGGCATGGTAGACCTGTGAATACGAGGGCAGCCTTCTAAGTTTTTCAAGAACTAGGAGGAAAAAAGTTTTTGAAACAAACTGTTTTATTTCTTTTCAAAATATTCGCTTTTAAGATTTATACACTTTTGCCTGCGTTTAAACCAATTCTCGAAACATTTTTTCCACTCTGAAGTTGGTATTTCAAAAACAAGGTTTTTAAACGCTTCAACAGCTTTTTAAGGCGATGAAAATTGCTGTCGACGCATTTTTGTTTGACGTTCGGGAACCCAAAGAAGTCGTTAGGCGATAAATCAGGTGAACACGGGCAATGAGACATTAATTCGATGTTTTTCTCCTTCAAATAATCAATTGTTTGAGATGCTGTGCTAGAGCATTGTCATGATGAAGAATGATACGAGGTTTTCGTGTTTTTCCTGATTTCGTCGATGACTTCTGGCAAACAAATTGTTGTATACCATTCAGCGTTAACTGTTCTTCCATCCTCTAAAGGAATGGTTGCGACATGTCCAGTACAACCGAAGAAATAAGCGATCATTTTCTTAGAAGTGCTTCGTGAACGAACAACTTTTGAGGGATTCGGTTCATCTTGGAACGCCCAAACACTGGAGTGTTGCTTAGTTTCCTGTTCATACGAATTTATCAAGTTTCGTCACCTGTTACGATGTCATATACGGATTTTGCAGTTCCTCGGTCGAATTGTTTGAGCGTTTCCTTACACCTACTAACAAGAGTCTTTTTTGAGCTTCGGTCAAATTGTGCGGAATCCGTCTGCAACAGATCTATTCACAGTTAAATGTTCATGCAAAATTGAATGTACTGCAGTCTTCGATATGCTTAAGGATGCCTCTATCTCACTGTAAGTCACGCGTCGATCTTCTTCAATCATATTGCGCACAGCGTCGATGATTTTTGGAATAAGAACCGATTTTGATCGACCTTCACGAAATTCATCACTGACGGACGCACGACCACGACGAAATTCTGCAAACAGTCTTTTTGATGGTGCTTCATTATCAAAAGTTGAACAAAGGGATTCTATGCATTGTTGTTGAGTTAGGCCTTTACTAAAATCGTAAAAAATCGTCCAACGAAAACCTTCACGTGAAATTTCTATTTTTTCACAAAATTGCTTTTTTAAACGCTCACTGTTCGGCCAAATTCCGAGGTGCCACTATTTTCACAATAGTAAATGTCAAATTTTACGAAAATAGTAACGACACAATTGTTGTGTTGTTTGTAAAAAGTTGAAAGGCTGCCCTCGTATCACGAAATATGCTGAGCCGGGATAAGTTGGGTGGGATGGGAATCATAGAGTTGCCTTCATTAACTCCACAATTGTTAAAAACAGTAGATAAAACGTGCTTCCGCTGGGGGATATGCCTAGCCTAATTTTTGTATTCTATTTACATTTACATATCTACATAAAACTTATGGTTACTGTTTCGTGGGACAGGAAAGGCGTGTTATTGGTGGATTTGCTGGAACGTGGCAAGACAATTAATGGAGACGTGTATGGTGAGACTTTAAGACAGTTGAGAGGGGCGATTCAGAACAAAAGGTGAGGATTGCTGACCTCTGAAGGGATAACTTACTACTGCGACTGCTACTACTACTACTAACTCTGATAATTCATGAAATGTGTATAAAATTGTACGTACCCCAACTTGGCGTACTCTTGGGGGTATGCGGTTGAATATTACTGATATAGATGACTGTATAGATTTTATACAGTCCTAACATAGCGCCGAGTGACTATGGTCTCTTCCTTCATCTAAAGAATTTTTGAAGAACATGCAACCGTTTTCTTGTCGACGATGATTTCAAAACTACGGTACAAAATTGGTTTTTGTCACAGGCTCTAAGCTTCTATACCGAAGGTATACAAAAAATTGTACCACGATATGTGTTTAAATTCCAACGGAGACATGTAATTAAGAAAGTGATTTTCTATTATTTTCTGTTTTATGGTGGGCTGTTGATCCACCCGAAAAATAATTTGTCTTAGATTGCTCATAAAAGCATTACCGAAAACGTACGAAAAGAAGAAAAGACGAGCTCCCTCAGTGATCTGTTTCAAATAAATCGAACAAAACTTATACAAGGTCCGGTAAAATGTATTACCCATTTTATTTTTATAATACGAAAAAACCTAATCAAGTTTGTATTACGGCAGCATTTTTAAATGAAAGAGTAGGCTTTGGAGATTGTGCTCTATACTTTGATAGTGTGCAATAATGGAGCGTTGGTTAACACCACATATTTTGTATTCAGAAATTTATCCAATTTAACTCAGTCGTTGCTATTCAAAGGTATTTTTGACGTCAGTTTAGACTATTTTCTTGGGACTATTTAAAAAGTAGACTATACATGTGAATAAGGGCAGAAATTTGGAAGAGCTAAATAGAACATAACAAACGAAATAAATGATATTCAAAATGTTGTCAGCCGTTTAGAAGAATGTATTGCGAAGAATGGCAGTCATTGGCAACGTCAAATATTCAGAAGAAAAAACTCCCATCCTTCTAGTTTAAAATTATTAATTCATTTGTTTTGTTGTTTAAGTTAATAAATGTTTATCAGCTATTTACATTACAAATTAGTGTTGATAGCGTCGAGGAAATCATCCATAAACATCTGCATTACCGAACAGTTTACGCAAGATTGCTGACTATGGAACAAAAACAGCGACGCGTTGAAGTCTCTACTGAGCTTTTCAGGCGATACCAAGATGAAGGTGATGCATTTTTAAATTTCTTACTCACCTGCGACGAAACCTGGGTTCGCCGCCAGAATCATAAAGATCAAGTCTAGAGTAGCGCCACTCAAACTCCCCAAAACCGAAAAAAGCGAAGGTTGTGCCTTCAGCCGGTAAAGTAATGGCCACCGTCTTTTGGGACAGTGAGGGCGTTCTCTTGACCGATTTATTGAGAGAGCCCCTTATTATTCGGACTTGCTCACTCAAAAAGTTAAGCCTGTATTTCGTTCAAAAAGGAGAAACCGTTTAATCAAGAGTCTCATTCTCCTGCACGATAACGCCCGATCTCATACTGCCCAATTGATTACAAATGTCCTCGAAAAAATGCATTGGGAGATTCTTCCACATCCACCTTATAGTCCGGATTTATCATCATGTGATTTCCATCTCTTTGGACCGCTGAAAGAGACATTGGGTGGCTCAAAATTTCAAGACGATGATGATGTTGCCGAGTTTGTGCATGAGTGGCTTCGCGCCCAACCAAAAACATTCTATAAAAGTGGCATTATGAAACTTCCACAACGATGGCAAAAGTGTATAGACTTAGAGGGTGAATACGTGGAGCAATAGTGTAAAAATTATATACATATTGCAGTTAAATAAAAAGTTACAGCCAAATTCCGGGTCATAGTTGAAACCTCCTCGTAACTTAAAAATTTTCTGTTTTTCGTTGTAGTAATTAAATTCTGTTGTTTCATTAAATTGCCAGATATAGGTGACCATTTTTAAGTGATACTTTGTTTGAATAATAGCCATGTATACATGAATATTAGAGATTTCAGTTACTTCAACGAAAGTAAATCATTTATTTTTTTCTACGTTTTCATTGCTATCCTACGATAAAACTTTCCACAAGTAGGTGTATGTTTTATGGGAGTACGTTAAAAAAAGCTTGGACGAGTTATGTACCGAATGAAAGCATATTTCATATACAGATTTTTTAAATGATATATGTATACCTAAATCATTTTTTAAATAGTTTACAGTAACAATATATTTAAAGTAATAACTACACGTTTGGGAGGAGAAAATGATTATAATTCGATAGACTATACGGGTCTTAATATTTCAAGCTCCCGAATTTGTATTTTTACATATCTCTATAAATTCACGAATTTCATTAAAATTGGCGAGAGAAGAGTTGGTTGATTTGATGTGGAATGACCTATACTGGTTGCGGTTATAAATTGAATCAATAATGAGCATATCGACAGTTGGAGAACGGATATAGATTTAGAACTTCTTTATTATAAGTTATAACAAATAAATTTTATGTAATTTCAGACAAACAAAAGTATCAACAAATTAAGTCTTCATCTTATTTAACTGAATTTATTTTTCTTATAATTTTATTTGAATGTGGGACACACTGTAAACTTTGACAAAAATTCGGAGACATTTACAGTAGGGCAAAGTCCACTAGTTTCATTAATATATTTTTGAATTTTTGAAAATTATTTTTGTCATTTAGTATAGATAGCGCCTCCCTTAGCCAAGGAACGGAACTATTGATACATCAATTTCAACAGGTGATTTGAATCTAAAGCAACCGTGTCTGCGCGTGATAAGCTTCTTAAAAAATTCGCGGTGTCGTCAGCGTAGCGTACTACGCCTAGATTATATATATATACATCCACCTGCCAATCCAATCCACTCTTACGTAGTCGCGGCGGCGTTATTCCGTCACCGAAGTGTGCTTAGTTGCGTCGCAGCAGTCCGCACAATCAGCCGCCAAATTTAACATGAACGAAGTCGGAAGTAAAACTCCCGATAACTTATCTTCAATTAGTACTGTCTGAAGTGGCACTTACAATTTTACCTAAAAGTAGGAAAATGTTCTGAGAATTTTTTGCAGACTTTGTACATCTCTAAAAGCGGTTGTGTTTTTCAAATCATCCCAGCACCAAATTTGTGACTTTTGTGAGTTTACTTCTCGAGAGTAATTTCATTCAGTGTTATCTGTTTCGTTGCAACTTTTTTTCTTAAGTTTCAATGTGTGTCTGTCTTTAATCAAACAAGCAAGGTAACTTTTTGGAATTTTTTAAAGTCGCGAATTAGTTCAGCGAGCTCTGAACTTAAAACTAATAAAATATAGAAAAGTACCCTCCGAGCTTTCCGAATAAATTTCATTATCGGCTAATTAGAATCTCCACAACAGTCCGAATGAGCAAAATTATTTGCTCATAAACGTCGAAAACTAACGATTTAATAATAGTCTAGATGAAGACTTACGTGCTGTAAATTGATCTCGATGATTTCCACTCCATTTATTTAATGAAAATGCGTTATATTTAGAAATTGATTAGCAAAATTAGCTTTGTTAACATTCATAAATACATTAAAAATGATACCAGATCGATAGGTTATTAGCTTCGAGACTCTTACAGGTATCAAGTGGACTTTTAAAGATCAATCACGAGATTAAATTGGACTTGATAAAAGATGGAAGTAAATGATGCGATAGAAGTTTCTTAGTAAAAACTAAACGAACGTTAAAATTATCTTTTATTTACTGATAAAATGAAAGTTTTCCACTTGTTGCTTATGTTTTTAAGCCAAGTTTATAGTTTTCCATTGGCTATGTGCAGTGATATTGTTAATATGTTTTAATTAAATTACACATTGCAATGAATAAGTACTATCTAAAACTATCTTTTAGTAAAAACATTTGAAATTGGATATTGATAACTATTTATTTTAATAACTAGTCAACTATATTATATATACCTAGACACCTGCAGATAAATTTTGGTTAAGCTGAATAAACAAACAGGAATTAAGGTATCAAATGAAACAATAAAATAATAAACTCACGAGTAATCTCAAAACAAGCAGTCGTGACAAACGTACGGTTTTCCTTTCCCAGAGTTGTTTTGTATCGGCCTTTCCTGATGTACTCTGAATTATTTGCTTTATATTTGATATCGGTTAAGGTATAACGTTACCTATCCGAACCTACCCTACAAACAAATTAATCATTTGAATCCTTATAATTACTTTTACGTTTTGTTAGCGGTTTTGCGCCTCAGTAATTATAATTAATTATTTATTTTCGAATGCTTTTAACTTCCGTTGTTTTTCGGAATCCAAACGGGAGTTTTTTTGCATACAGTTTTTTCTAATAATTTTGAAGATTTGAGGTGGGTTTTTTTGTGGGTACCAAAAAGGGCAAAATTATAAATTATACGGTTATTTATTAAAGGAAATAACTTTCTATGGGTGATTTTTTAAGTTTTTGTGCCATGCTAAAAAATCTATTTAAACATGTTTCTAGCTCATAAATGTTTTTGTATCCATAGGAGAAAAGTGTAAAATGAAAACAACTGTAGCTTAGATAACGCACGTGTTATAGAACTTGGGCAAGACTTGGTATTTCAATTTGTTATCAATTTAACAAAAATTAAATAAACTAAACGTTATTCAAACAAACAGTTTCTAGGAGAATGCGTCAAACTTAACATTACAGTTCGAATAGTGATGTGCGTAAATACTAAAAGTTTCGATAACATTTTAGTCTTTCTTACAAGTTTTTGGCACTACTGAGCAATTTTCGGGAATATACGATACTAACGATTTTGTGACAGCGAAACTGTATTTTCTTTGAATTAAATTCAAACACAATATTACTAGTAGTTTACTATATCTATTTATTATTTAATATGGAATACAACGAAGTAAAGTAAGATATAGTTGAAATTGCCTTTAGAGCACAATAAAAATGATTTTTTTGATATGTACGTAGAAGCTATTCTAATGTATATGTAATCAGCAACAGTAATTATTAAAACATTTCTAGTTTCAGCATATTAGATTTTCAAAGTCTGCTTTCAGAACATCCAGTAGTTAATACCGTTTTAGTTAATGTACTTTTTGACAAGGGAAATAATGCAAATTGCGAACGTATATAACTTTGTAAAATCTTGCACATCGCAGCATGGAGGATATCTTGCTGTTAGTTATATTCCTTCTAATTTGTGTTTTTAGTATCGTTTTTCTTGTCAATGTCCTAACTTATCTTACCTATTATTCCCTCACAATTTTCTTCAGAGTTATAAAAGTTTTTCATCCATAAATCATCGAAAGCTAAGGAATATAAGGATAAAAATATGAAATATTAAGGGAAACTTTTAATATTGTATTTGATACTTCAATATTTCGTTGATCTGAATTGTTTTGATTTTTTCGTGTCAATCCTATAATATTTAAGAAAATATTTATTTTTTAATTTGCTAACACATGCTAGAATATCTGTATTTGCAATCTACTAATTCAAAATGGAATTCATTCCTAGCATAACTATAAGATTATTATTTATTATTAATACGGAACAGAAATATCACAATAAGTTAATACTGTTGCACAAAATTAAATTATTTTAAAATAATTTACTGTAGAATTTTTATTTTTACTGCTCTATTGAATTGCAATAAAACAGGTTACGCTGAATGAATAATTTGAATATTGGAACTTTAATTATACAATTTTGATATAAATTATTTTGTATACAGGACGTTCATTGAAACACCTACAGTTCGGGTGCTATTAAAAGTGATGCTATCCAAATTAGACCGCTCAAGAACATGCGTTGGTCTTTGAAAGAAAGTACTTTAAAACAATTTGTAAGCTCTTTAGAGTATCCTTAAATAAAGCTTAGATGTCTTAATCGCTCTAAAGAAATATGTTCATAAAAGAAAAAGGCCGCCATTAATTTCCACAATCTTAAAAAAGATGTCAAGCGGCATTTACGAAAATTTACCGCTAACGCCCTTAAACAAAGAGGATAAAGAAAATGTAAGAACAGATGCCGAGGAAGTGTCTGGCCCAAATAATATCAAAACCCTACAAAATACGTTGTACACCACGAATGCAACGCAAAATAATAGTAAAAGTCCGACTGACGTTGAGAAGGTCGCTTTTCAAAACAATGTTCCTAAAACCCGTACGAAGGTGTCGAGAAGCATCGCGGACCTTTTCTTTAAGAGCGGTTCGCGAGCGAAAAAGGCCGCCGCCAACCAGAACGTCCTCAAAGAGAAGTCCACTGGCAACGAAGTCGTGCCAGCAACGAACGAGGAAAAACTAGCCGTTGAAAAGCGCGATGACGATAGTTCAAAATCTTCCGAAGGTGTCGAGGAAGATAAGAAGGTTTGCCAGAAAACCGGAAATCAGCATTCAACTCCAACGTCGACCTTCGATGATGGTTACGAATCTTGCAATAGCACTCCGCTTGGTTCAGGTAAGATAATCTTTCCATAGAATGTAAATTGTCTTTCGATTTAAACTGGGATCTGTAATAAAAGCTGTTCTAAGTTGATGTAAGGAAATCGCCGGCGGGCACACATCAGGAATGCATTTATATTGCTGGAAATCGATTTTACAGCCATATTCGAGTTTTGTGCACTAGGCCGAAAAAAGAAAATATAATATTCGAAATAGATTTTTCGTTTGTTGAAAATTGACTAATAAAAACGTTGCATTTTTATGATAACAACCAATCAGTCATTGTTTTAGAGGAAATCACTTTCTAAGTGGAAATTACTCTAGGGAAATTTTCCAGAATTTTTTATTTTATGATTACTTCAAAGAAATTAAGTGCGGATGTTTGAATTCTTTGATTGTATTATATTTATTACACACACCGTGTGTTCTAGAAAAACGTACAGGCTTATAGTGTTTTGAAATATTCTGTAGGAAAGATATATTTTATATTATAGTTTAGGACTACATTCTCTACGTAGCGATATCTTTTTTAAATATATGTTGTATATTATCAAATATTCGTAATCAACGTGTTGCTGCAAAATAATGAGTTTTTAGAAATATTTCTACTAGAAACAGTAATGATTTTGTTGTGTATTAAAAAATAGAGAATCTGCTCTGAATTCATAGAAGCAAATGGTATTCTAACATAAAACTGTTAATGTTTAGTTCGGTTTAATTACAATAATTAATTATACACTTCGTTTCATATGAAATGCACCACCAACTAAAAATAAAGCTACGGGTTTGAAACTTTGCTAAAATAATGTTTCATTATTGCGTATGAAATGATCAGGTTTTCATAAAACAAGATTAACAATTATAAGAAAACAATAACAACAACGAAAACAAATTAATAATGTGTAACATAGCCATGAACAGCAATGTAAGCATTTACTCGTCGTGGCATGTTTTCTATCAAGTGGTCTATGTTCTCCTGGGGTCTCTCGTTCCATATAACCTCAGGTTGGTGTCTCAGTTCGTCTAAGTTGTTAGGAGCTCTTGGCAATAATCTTAGTCGCCGGCCTATCATGCCCCAAAGATGTTCGATCGAGGATAAGTCCGGTGATCGTGCAGGCCAGGGCAACATTTGCAATTGTGCTTGTTGGAGGTACGTTCTGGTAATGTTTGCAGTGTGTGGGCGTGCGTTATCCTGTTGGAAAATACCGTTTGGCAACGTCTGCATGAATGGTACTAACACCGGTTCCAGAACATTATTAATATAGCGATGAGCATTTAAAGTGCCTGGGACGAACACAAGAGGTGATCTTCTATCGAAACAAATCGCACCCCAAATCATAACTTCAGGTGTTAAAGCTGTATGGCGGCCTTCAACAAACACTAGATTTCGTCTTTTTCCTCGATATCGACGTACCTTCCTACGGCCGTCATTTGGCTACAAACAAAATCTTGATTCGTCACTGAAGACAATGTCGTTCCATTGCTGATTCCGACGCTGCCGCTCTTGACACCAAGCAAGCCTAACAGCCTTGTGATGTGCAGTTAAACGGAGCAAACCTGTAGCTTTATTTTTAATGGGTGCTGCATTTCATATGAAACTGAGTGTCTATTAATCTACTGCTTTTCATTTCAACAGTATTGAAAGCAATCAGATATAATGTGGACTTCGTAACTAAGTTTTTAAATCAGTGCAATGGCGTTGCGAAAATATGTGTTCGAGCGTAATGTCATATTTCTTTCCGTTTTATGATTGAAAGCGTTGCAATTTTGCCCAATGAGAGTTTAGAGACTTCAATACACTTTAAAATTGTTGGGTCATTCAGATTGTTTAACAATATCTGTGGGTTGTATTTAAAATGGCAAATACCATTCTCGGTTACTTGCGGCGGTTCTAGGTCATTTGTTCGCCATTGCTTGCTCGTCGCCGATTGCTCGTCACCGATTGCTCGATTGCCAATTGCTTGCTATGAAAGATGTTCGCCTAGATCTCTGCTCACTATCCGTTTGCTTGATAGCCAACTTTTTTTAAATTTTGTTAGACACCTTCGTTTGTAAAATAATTTCGCACATCTTATGCTTCACAATTAAAAACCTTTACTTTTATTTCCAAATACCACAGGCTTAATAAACGTATTATTTTAAAAAATACATTTTGGTATTTTAAGGTGATATTCGTTTATATTTATTATTACTGTTAATAAATCAAATATACTTCTAGCTAATTGTGTTAGGAACAAAAAAAAAACATTACTGTATTCGATTCAAATACAAGAACAGGCAACCCTGTTTTAATTAACAACATTCCTTAGAGCAAATAGTTATCGAACATAGACTCCCTCGCGATCAAACCTCAGGCGAGCATACGGTGACCAGCAGACGGTGGCGAGCATACGGTGGCCAGCAGACAGTGGCGAGCAGACGGTGGCGAGCAGACGATGGCAAGCAAATGGTGGCGAGCAAGTGGGCAAACACCATTACGACTGTCGCAGAAGATTTTTTGCTGGCCGCGCTGTACTATGATTGTCTTTACACAGTAACAAAAGATCATTCGATTGTTAAAACGCACAGTATATTGTGTTTTTAGAAAGCATCGTGAATTGTTACCTTAGCCCTATTACATTTCGACAAATTTATAAGTAAATTAGAAACCGCTTTACTGTAGTTCATTATTTTTTGTAAGGTATGCAACACGTTTCTTATTTTGTTGCAATGACAACGGGTTTCATAGTCACTTAATATTTTGTAAGTCCAAAATATTGAGGCGATTGTTTGGGCGAGTTTCTTTAATTTATACATGTATTAACTGCCTCTAGAAAATTGCCCTCGTGTTTCGCACTCGTGCGGTTTACACTGCAACAGACTTTCCGAAAATGTCGCTGGCGCACGAGATATTATATATGATAATTTAATGAGTATGCAAGGAAAATAGAATTGTCTGTACGTGTATAACTCCTTAAACACATTATTTAATAAGTCATTCTAACATCAACAAAGGCCAACGGTCATGAATTACAGGTATCATCCTTTTTTTTAAATATCTCCAAGGTGTTACTCGGCTGTAAGTGTTTTCCTCAATTAAACTTGGGAAAAAGCAATGACATTGCAACTATTGTATTTATTGTTTAATGGTGTTCTTTATTCTATATTCCTTGGTATTAATTTTTAAATATTCTGTTTGAGATTTTATAATGAGCTGTTAGGATAATTGCATAGCGATGACTACGAATGGTGGATATTATTATTTCAAATGATTGGTAAATGATTAGAATGTGAGTGTAATTATGTCCAAATTTGATCTACTAAGTAATCGTCGGCAGCTGTTTAGTTGTTTTTAAACCAGATCTAAATTTTCATACACAATCGTTGAAAAAATAGACCCTTGGTTACCGTTTTGAATTTTGATCGAATGAGGTTGTACGGAAGCAGTCTTGCCTCAAATTGCGGAACTAAAAATGTATTTAATTGTAAATTTTTATTTATCTCGGGCCTTACCAGCAATAGTTCAATTAATTGTAAAAATATAAATAAATATAGAATGTATGTTAATTTAAGTATTTTCAAAAACGACAGAACAACAGTTGGTTTAAAAATATTTGTAAAGTAAGAACACCTATTTACTTTTCGTGCGATATATATAGATGTCCAAGAAATTGGCGCATAAACGGCGTAGATACAATGTTAAAGGGTAATTCAAAATAAGTTTGAAATATGAAGACAAAATCTAATTTTGGCTCCAGTTGACCAAACCTGATGTAATTTACATATCGTGTAATTTGCAGCGTGGAGTAGGTGAGAATATTATACAACGGATGAGTTAGATACAAAATAATGTAGTTTTCTGAATAATAAACTTAAAATTTTCAATCATGTTATGGTAAAAGCTAAGAGAGCGATAATAATAATAATAATTTTTCTTCAACTGTGTAGTTGATGTGGTTTTGGTCATATATGCTGATAATCTATTAACTTCAAATGTAGTAATATCTATCTTAAAAAGTTGTGCTTGTCGTTATGTCACATTGTAATATCAGGGCATAATCTGTTTCATAGATTTTTTCATTTACGTCATAATGTAAATTTACTGCAGAAAAATTGAATTTTAAACACATTGTAATAGTCAAATCACACAATTGTTTAACACAATTGTTTCTGTTAGTACTCTTCACTACGCTGTTAAGAGTAAATTCAGGGTACTCCTAGATTGGCTATCGTAGGTTACGCAGCAGATATATCATATTAAAGTCAAGGTTTTTAACTGATTAGCTGTAGTTTCTAACCTTACCGTTTCCTTATAAAAGTTGTTGAGAATGTTTTAAAATATGATTTGATTTTAATATATCGGAAATGACCTGTTAAGCTGTAAATTTGTGGGCGCCGATGGCACACAACTTTTTTTCGACAAAATGTAGAGTACACTATTGATTCAATTCCAAATAGTTTGCATATGGCAATATTATAAATTCTATTTACAGGAAAAAAGGACTGGGACGGCTTAGTGGTAAGAGAGATAGTCCAAAAGTTTTCTGGTTCGAATAACGCTAGAGTCGGAATATTTTCTAATTTCCTGTGTGGTCGGTAGGGGGTTCTGGTCTCCATTTGCCATTGGTGATTTAACGTTAACTGCCATGAGACACTACAGTCGTGCGCCCGTTTATAAGGTCCAGCAAGCTTCGAGACATGACTTCTACGCCTCACGCAGCTGGGCCCTGTTGGCCCTGGGACACTGTATACATGTCTCATACAGCATTGTAGCATATGGGAATCGCACCTACGTGGCCTGGAGGACCTGAAGCTTATATTAGCGCAAAAAAATTTTGACCGTTTTTAAAGATTTAGAATTTTATTTTGTTATTTATTTTAGCTATACTCCACACTTTGTTTAATGGGTTATTAGAGAGAAATTTCCTTCGTGCTGTTTTGCATTGAGTGATCTTTCTCCCCTTCGTACTTTAAAACTTCTCGTAACATATTACTCATCGCCTTCTGTTTCGCGACAATACTTCCCGAAGTTCGTTGTAGTTTGAAATGTCGTGTTCGTTTGCCTCTAATAGTTTGTTTGCTTGCAATAGACCAATTATTATGAATGATTTCAATGGATTGAAGCAAAGTTCTATCTGGAATTGTTGCATGGCAGTTACAACATGAATGTATATGTATGTATATATACTATGAATACTATGATGTATTTATGCCAATCAGGCCGCGAGATATGTAGGGCATGTCTCGGTAAAAGAAAGGGTTTCATAATACTTTTGGCTATTATATAATGTTATCCAACAGTGTAAAGCAATTTCAAGAGCTTTAGTGGTAAAAAACCGTTTGGCTTTAGAGATCTACAATTTCCTTAACATTGTGGTAGTCAACTTGTTAAAGTAATGGCACTCCTTCTCATGTAACGGTCGCACTAGAGGCGTAACAAGGCTCAACACACGCACACACATATTATACCACGCACCATAAGCACTGTTGCGCACCAATACCCTTATCTTCAACCCCAAAATTGGGATGCTTCCACCATAAGAATTGTAAATAGCAAGGGCTATTGAAAGATTTACAATTTGAAAGCTCGATGAATTTGCCTTGCAGCTGCGTTTTTATTTTTGGATTCCGAGCATTGGTTCTCGCGGAAATGCAGAGGTTTAGTGTCACAAAACACGCCTCTTTCGATTTCGGGTGAGCCACCTTGTATGTACTTACACATACAAGTTAGTCATAAATTTAGTTCCCTTTAAAGACAAGAGAAATAAAATAAAGTTATTGACAACATATTACTTGGTGATTGCTTTTCTAGTTTTGTACACTTAAAGAAAGCTAGTTTGTGGACTAGAGTTTACGGGGAAAAAGGTATTAATTTTGTATGAATCATCTGCTGTATAAATTACTGTAGTTAGTTCAGGGATACCCTCTAAAGCGCTTCTAACTTTGATTGCGTTAGAAATGGCAACTGATATATACGTCTAAATAGTTGATATTAAATACTACGTTAGTTTGAGTTGTAGAAATAGATAAAACAATCGCTGTTTTGAGTTTCCTTCAGTAGCACATGAACGAGCGCACCAAAATATTGAGTATGTTGATACTTGCCTGTATGTGTAGTTGCAAATGAAATGTCGAAGTCAGTTAGCAATACAACAGTTGGGGTATCAGAATCACATTAGGACAACTTGGTCGAAATGGGATGTGACAATTTTGCTCAATTTATAAATTAAATATGGTAATGCATGGTACACATATGTTCAACTTCATAGTTAAAACGTATTGAGAAGAGTATATTTGTAATGCAATAACTTATCTCATGTTTTAGTGATGATACGCTTCTAAAAGTTTTTTAATGATGTTTAAATAGGTTATATAATGCATATTTACTGTTTTTACACAGACTTAGTCGTGTATGTAACCTCCATAAGATGACTTAGATACTTTGTCATGTTCTTTTTTTAATATATTATTATCAGCTCAGCACATAATGCCATTCATAACAAGATTAACTATTATAGTTTTTAATGATATTTTATTATTCACTATTATAATATAATGTGTACACTTTGCTGTACACTTTAGTCACTATCACTGTTTAAGAGGTCTATCGGCAGCTTTCGTTTCAGTCTGGTGTGCAGCGACCTTCTACCTAGAATAAAGTGTACTGTACCTTCGCACCGATCTTCGTTATGTTCAATATTTAACAAACATTTTAAAGCCGTGTTACAATATTAAAAGTAAACATGTAGTGCAATCCATATGCGAATTTATACAAAAAATACACGCGTATAAAGCCGTTTCGAAGGGGAATCGAAGCTGGGGTTTTGCCGTGAGAGAAAAGCAGTGGAAACGTCATCTCATTTAGACTCATGTTGCGCCATATCAATATTGCATATAATACTGGTACATTGCGAATAGGGTTTATAAATTAATTAAAATGTTTATGTAAACTAAATAAAATTAACGTCCTGACGATTGTAGTCAATAAGTTGACACAAACTAATTTCTTTTTCTTCTTCGGTTTTCTCTATTCCCATTTATGCCCTAAGGTGTCCAGATTGATTGATTGATTATTAGCAGGGATTTGTAATGGGTTAATGGGTTAATTAGCCCAGTTTGCATTTCGGCTCTATGGTCTTTTGTACGTCTCCAACCTTTTAATAGTAGATCTGTGCCCTTAACGAGTTGCGGAATGCTTTTTACGAGGTTTTCATGTGTGAATGTTGCTTCACGAAGTGTTCCGCCGAATAGTTGCTGTTTCTTGCAATAAAGTGCTGTACAGTCAAAGATTATGTGTGAGGCTGTTTCCTCTTCTTCTTCACATAGTCTATAGAGTGCATTTCCTCTGCGTGCACCAATATTGTGTAGGTGATATCGCAGCTGGCGGTGCTCTGTTATAAGTCTAAACTGAGTTCGTCCTAGATGGAGGACGTCAGTTGTGAGTCTGCAAGAAGGCGTTTCAATTATTTCCTTCCCCAGTGTTTGTTCTTGTACTACTTCCCAGAGAGAAACGTGTTGTGAATCGGTTTACATTTTTATTGCTGTTCGGATGCTTTGTTTGGTTTTGGCCCTATAAACGCAGTGCTTTTCCATTTCCCTCTATTCTCATGTGCCCTGGCACCCATATGAGCTGTTCTACGTTTTCCCAGGGTGTCTTAGCCGTCTCTTGATATTGTTTTCCTATTGGACTCGGTGTTTACCTTTGGTTCTTCTTTCTTATGCTCTCATTTGGTAGACTTTCTTAGGGTAATGTATCCGTACCACTTTAGTTGCTTCTTTTCTATATCACTGTTTGATAGTTGTTGGTCTAGTTCGTTTGCTGTAGTTTTTTATTCGAATTTGTAAATGCGAAATGTCTCATTTAGAAGAATCTGGGCAGATTGTATAGGGGCATTTTTTATCCCAGTATGTGATTTCAGCTAGATGTACTATAGTTTCATTTTTGATTATACTTTAATATCGCACTACTTTGAACTTCTGAACTAAATACATAACATTTTTTTAAATATTTTAGGAGAACTATTTAAGTAAACCATAAGAAAATGGAGAATTATACAAAACGATCTTTTAAGTAATGGTCAACGTAAACAGTTTAAGTTATTAAAAATATAACTGTTATATACATTTATTAAATTGTTTAATCGCGTGGACAATGTCAAACAAAGTTTGAATGCGTCTATAAAAAGGAGAAATTGCCTATTGCATTCTACCCAAAAATATTTTTTTCGGATACTTCGAATAACCGAAATAGCAATTGGATTGGTCTTAGAAGACCCTGTGCAATAAACAAAACAAAAGTGAATAAAACTCAAATAAACTGTGAGTTTTTAGTATTACTGCCAGTATTTGAACATAGTGGATGAAAATATAAAATATATATTTTTTAGAAACTTTAATAATGTAGGCCACGGTCATTTGAGATATCTTAGTGAATGATTTAATTTTGCAGCATTATCAAGACTGCCTTTCTTAATTGAATCTGTATGTATACAGTACAGGAAAAAGACGGCTTAGTACTATCATACCACCAAAATTACGATAAAAATAAATATTTGGATTTCATGTTAAATCAATAATAATCAGTTATAATTTGTAGGTACTACTGCAAAACTGCTACTGCTTTGAAACGTATACATACAGTGTGGAACAGCCAAATGGAATAAATTCGGTATCTCAATTATTGTGCATATTTTTAAAAAACCCCGAGACACATGCGTTTTAGATTATGAAATGACATCGTGCAACGTAAAAATTTCATCCTAAAATCAACCCCCTCCGAGTGACAGTTGCAAACCCCCAAATTTTTATGTTGGAAGTAGGGGCTTGTGATAGCTCATTTAAAAGGTCTTTTAATTCTCTTTTCAAAAATGCTATGGTTATAAAATTGATTGCAAAAATTAACATTAAAAA
>JABXWE010023400.1:0-31445 GCA_014611495.1 Limonius californicus | reverse complement strand
TATTGTATCTATAGAGATATTATTTATTATTAATGTTTACAAGAAAAAAAGAGAATGAAGATAAAATTTTTTTGGTCTTTTGTAAAATAAATCGTAAAACTATATTAAACGCTATTGGTTCTATATAATAAAAGTTTTTAATGTCGTATAACAAAGTGTTTGAATATCTACCTAAATGAACAACGTACCTGTGAACTCCTAGCTGCAATAATAAGTATCCAATAGAAGAATATCCACGAGACGTCGGGAACTGCTTCCTGGGGTGCATCTTGGAGAGCCTAGATTGCTGTTACTCCTGGTATTTCCAAAGTAAGTCAAACAATAACCTATAAGGTACGATTTACGATAACTATAGTAAGAAGAATATGTACACGTACCTGTGAACGTCAATTCTTACCTTTTGTGGATGATTTAAAAGTGTTTTGGTATACTTAGAAAATTATTCATTTAGCACAAGCCGATTGTGATTACATGATAGCAAGACAGATAAAGAAATTCATTTTAACCAATGTATGTCATGCGCAGTAAGTAAGTTTGGCACATTCAGAACCGACTATCTGAGGTGATTTTTATGCTGTACCGAGCTAACGACCGTGGTATTAAATTGGTATATATTGAATAAACTTATATCGGCTATTTCATATTTAGCCTGGCGCCCAAAGTAAAAAAATTGTATTTCACAACATCTAAAGATACATATTAAGTGTCATGTTATTAAAAGAAAATTGTTTAAACAAATTTAATTTATAATTTCATTTATTTATCAATAATCAGTCACTATCATTCATCTCAATATATACAGGGTGTGTAAAAACTCGCGTGCAAGCTTCAGGTAGCGCGATTACTTGGACAAAAATAAGGCAAAATTCTTATTGCGAAAAAGCTCGCAAAGGCTTCCTGAACTTGCACGAAGTCTTCAAAGTTCAAAATTGGTAACAGTAAAGAAAGCTGATTTTTCAAAATCAAGTTACTTGCTGCTTATATTAAGTGATAATAACAATAATTTATTACCACTGATCATTTAAAAGTAAAAGAAATTAACAGTTTTCATCATTTCAAATTAGTTAATTTGTCTAAATGGTTTTACTTGCGTAAAAAAAATACATTTTGCAATAGTGCAAATTAACAGTGATATCCTTCAGAGTGCCTTGATACAATGACAGATAATAAATTGGTCATCTGTCATAATAACGCTTTACTGGCATTACTAATTATTAATAAGTATGGAGTTTACGTTTGCGGAATATGTTGATATGCAAATGGTATTTGGAGTTTGCGAGGGAAACGCTAACGCTTGTCCTGCTGAGTATTCCAGAAGATTCCCTGATCGTCGTCAACCTTCCAGAAATGTATTTACGAGGTTAGATCGAAGATTAAGAGAAACTGGAAGAGTAATACCAATGAGGCAGGATACAGGGCGACCTCGAACTCAACGCACCGCTGACCAAGAACAAGCGATTCTAAATGCTGTCTCCGAAGATCCTTGCTGCAGTACTAGAGGAGTTGCAAGATTACTTAACATTAACAGTAATAAGACAGTTCATCAAGTTTTAAAAGACGACAACCAATACCCCTACAGGTTTTGTAAAGTACAGCCTTTGTTACCTGGGGATTATTTGGAAAGAATAAACTTTTGCAATTGGTTATTGGCTAGAATCCAAGAACAGCCAAACTTCCACAATAACATTCTGTATACGGATGAAGCAACATTCACTAGGGATGGAGTATTCAATATCCATAATATACACGAGTGGGCACATGAAAATCCCCATAATAAACGACCATTTGGTCATCAACATCGTTTTTCACTAAATGTTTGGCTGGGAATAATTGGAACGAGAATAGTTGAACCACATGTCTTACCCAATAGATTAAATGCCGAAGGTTATCTGCATTTTCTTAATGAAATACTTCCAGGTTGGTTTGAGGATATACCTACCACTAGGTATTAGGCGCAATATGATATACCAGCATGATGGCGCACCAGCCCATTACAGTCGTGAAGTCAGAAGTTGGTTAAATGACAATTATCATCAGCAGTGGATAGGTCGTGGTGGTCCAACAGAATGGGCCCCAAGATCTCCAGATCTCAATATTTTGGATTCTTTTGCTTGGGGATTTATCAAAAACATAGTGTATCAAACGCCACCAGAAACCATTGTAGAGTTAGAACAAAGAATTGGAAATGCGGTTCAGCAGATTACGCCTCAAATGTTTCAAAATGTTCAAAATTCCATTCCACTAAGGGCTGCTGCATGTTTGGAAGAAAATGGTGGTCACTTCGAACATTTACTCTAGCATTAGTTATCGTATTACTGTAGTTGTTTCACTGCTTGTTACAAATTGTTTGTTTATTTATTTATATCTTTATATTTATATTTTTTTGAGTAAACTTAATTCTACGACGCCACTGCTCAAACATTTTGTTATTGTTATGACACCGACCGTGCGGAATGCGAGTCGTGAGGACTGTATCTGTAGTTTTAAAATACAATGTTGCCAGATTGACATTTCTTAAATTGTTATGCTGAGGAGTAACCATGCGTCTACGAACTTTTTTGTAATAAGATTTTTGCCTTATTTTTGTCTAAGGAATCGCGCTACCTGAAGCTTGCACGCGAGTTTTTACACACCCTGTATATCTGTATTTGGATTAGTTCTAATATTACTGGTTGACATAGGGATTGGTTGATTTATTTTTTTTTATTGGTTCCCCATTTTCCTTATTTAAAGTACGCCTCAGAGTGTTTAAATCCAAGCTTTAAAAACGCGCGTGTTTTAAAGTTACCATGGCAACATCAACAACCCGAGAAACGGGAAGTCAAAAAGTAAACTTTTTAATTATTGATCTGACGGGAGTACCTTGTAACTCAGATAAAATATTACTAACAAATGTTTCAAGAGCTTTATTCAAATATTTAACAATCTTAATTTTTGAAATGAATGTGAAAAGTACAATTGGTATTGTTTGAAATATTAATACTTCGGTTTTATAAATCAGGGAAAATGTTCAAATTAATACTGCTAACATTCTCGGAAGTCAATGAGGTTGCACTTCCATTAATGGCACTCCCAATAATGTTTGAAACATTCTTCTTATTGCTAATACTCTCTTCAACGTAACCAGTCGCCACAGCTGCCGATTTCCATCCTACTTGTCGTTGTATTTGATCTATTGTCATGCTACTATTCGCCATAATGGTAGCGGACGTATGTCGAAACGCATGTCCCGTGTATTTCTCAGGATACTCCAATTTAAGATAACGTGCAATTTGCAAGGGACATGAACCAAATATATTAATACCAACCACTTGATTGGTGCATTTCCCCTTATCATACCGTAAGAAAACTCGGTCTGTACTTACATTTTTGGGGCGCAATGATAAATACTGCTTCACCAATCGCACATAACTAATTGCATCACTGACGGCAACAGTAAAACGTCGAGCCTTCACTGTCTTAGATGGTCGGATAATAATAAGCAATACGCTTCCTTCTTCCTTGATATCATGTGAGCGTAAATCGCACAATTCACATCTTCTACAAGAGCCAAAGATACTGCAAATGGCTGCCACCTTCAAAAATAAATACATAATATCCGGTGCATCTGTGAAAAACCTCCGCAAATCGTCTTACTTGAATACATATGCCTTCTTGGCTACGTTATTCTTGCTAATGGCCTTCATGAATGCATGCACTTTCACAAATGATTTTAAATCGACCCCTTTGTTTATCCTCAACATACTTTGCAATTTCGAATGGATAGCCCACATAGTCGACGCCTTGTACTGCTCCGACATTTTCTGAAGGTAAGCAAGCACAACTCGTTCATCTGTATCTGTTACCTTTTGCTCTTCCATCCATTTGATGAACTTGTCGTATTCTTTTTTATAAGTGTCTTCCGATTTTTGTGGTATTAACCACGATTCTGCTCTTCTATTTAAGTAATCAATGTTAGAACTCATTTTAAAGCAATATACAACCAGTAACAACTGTAGTGACAGCAATTAATCCTATGTGACAGATTGCAAATTAATTTTTGTTTTTCTCATTTCCATGACAACGAAAGGTATACTGATGTCACATCACGAATTCAACCATTTTACATTCTTAGTTCTTATTTCCATTTTTTGTAGTAATAATACCAGTATTTATGATTTCAAAGTGTACTAATAAAAAAAAATAGTGTAAAGTATTCGTGGATAACTGGTCTTTAAAACACAGTGCTCTATTTCTTTTCTATTTCTAAAACTCGCGCGTGTTTTAAAGACCTTAGTATCCACTTATACTTTAATAAACTAATATTACTTGTTGACATAGGGGTTGGTTGATTAGTTGATGCATTTGCTTGACTAAAATAACCTTTAGGCTTGAAAACATTTATTTTATTTGGATTTGCATAGAATTGCTTATAATCCAGTTTGTTTATACATTGAATTATTTAAGTTTCCCTGTTTCATACCTTGAGAATATTGATTACTTTCTTTAGGATAATTCTTAGCTTTCCACCAATCTGCTTGACCTGCTAAAGTACCGAAATTTCTAGGTTCCTTTTTAACTTGTTTAAATTCTGTATTTTCATTAGTTCCTAAAAATTTTGACTTTCTTTCTTCTTGCTCCTTATTCATATGTTTTGTTAAGTATGTTAGAGTAATTCCTATAGTTTCTGCTAAATTATTTTTTCTTTTACATCTAAAATTGTTTGCAGTAATGGAGGACAATTATTATATAAGATCTCTATTCCACTTTGTTCATTAATTTCCAAATAAATTAATTTTTGTGCTGCAGTTAATTTTTCATCATTTTGAATTTTCCCATTTAATCTGTTTTCTAAAGTTTTTACTCTTTCAATAAATTCGTTTAGGGGTTCATTATATCCTAATGCATATCACACAACTATAAAAATGAAACCAATACAAGTTGTTAAAGAAAATGAAAAAATTATTTTTGAAGCTGTTTATAATCCAAAACCTAAGAAAACTGGCAAAGCCACCTTAGAGCCGAAGGCGAAAATAAAAAAAACCTAAATTTAAAGTTGGTGATGTAGTATGAGTGAGTAAAATAAAAAGAATATTTGAAAAATTAAGTACTATAAATTGGAGTACAGAATTATATAAAATCGATCAAGTTTTTAAAGATAATTCAAATTATTATATTTCTAAGAGACTTGGGCGTAGAAGAAGTTAAAGGAAGATTTTATGAACAAGAATTGCGACGCTGCGGGTTACCGTGTCGGTGCGAAACCATAAGAATCTTCGTCACAAATTAAAGTTTTTAAATGTTTTTCAATTTTTCTACACTCATCTTTTTTCATTTTTCTTTTTTAATTGAAAATAATCAAGTAGATTCACTTTTAGACACTTTGGAATATTAGTTTCACCCGCTGTAATCTGTCTTTGAACTTCATAATTATTTTCACTATTTTCTAATAAATTTAACACTTCTAAATGATATTTTTTTTTAAATATGTACTATACGTCGTTGTTGTCTGATAAGACATAATGACACTGAAATATTATCACTAAACCGCAGAATGCAAATGCAACATCCTCAATTTAAGTTATGACCAAATTGAGAGAGTACATACGTTTTCTTTTTTATAAATTCGCTCGATAAACAAACTTCCAATATTATGTCCCCAAGCACCATATTTTTGTTCAGTATACAGGACAAACAACAAATTGTGGTATGAATCTATTGAAGTATTTTTTTTTATAAATGGAGAACACACAGTTAACTAAACTGTCCCAGAAAGGGACTAGTACTCTGCATAGCAAAGTTATTTCATATTACCAGCTAATAAATTAGGTTCGTTGCTTTTCGATTTAAAGTTTCGAAAGGAATTATTTAATAATGCAACAACCACAGAAACAAAACAAACATATGTCAATGCAAAAATAAACAATTTATTCATACCTAATAACAGCAAGGAAAATAAAACATTTGGTCATAGATAAAGGCATTTCGTTCGCAATACTTCATTCATGATCGGACGGGTCGTCTGACTCAAAGGAATTATCTACACCACCCGTCTTGCCTCTAGAGGAGTCATTTGAATCTGTATCTGATGAGGTCCTGCAAAAGCAAAAGTCAGAAAAATAAAACAAAATTTAAAGTACTGGTTTTTCTTACACGTTACCGTCGTTTTGGTACGTGTTAGGCCTAGGATTTTCACGAGGTTTTACTCTGGATATGATCATTTCCACCTGTTTAGTTGTGCTTAATTCAAAGATACATTTTTTTGCGTAAAATTCTTCTAAGTAGAAGGTTACAGTGGTATTTATGCAATTGTAGTAGAGAATATGGTGACAGGGGAGTACAAAAGCACCCAAGCCATGAGAATTTTTTAGGAACAAGTAGAAATTTCCTTCGATGTTCTCGATATCTATGTTCCCTGCACATTGTTGTAAAACTTTGTCATCGGAATCTAGGAATTTGGCTATTCCATTTCCAATCTGAATTTTGCGTTCCATTTTGGCTTTTGATCTACTCTGTTGAATTTCTCGCAGTTCTTCAAAAGCATGTTGTATATTATGTGGAAATCTTTGCACAGCACTGAAATGATATGATAAAAGTTGTAGTTTTTATATGCAGACATGAAAATAATACGGTAAAAAACCGATACTTTTTTCAATTATTTGTCGAGTTCCTAATCTCTATATTAACTTCAAAATGGGCTGTCTGAAAATGATGGTGTGCCCCATAAATCCACTATTAATTAGACTGATTTAAAATTTAAATATCACTTACCTCATGTTGCTTACAGGTATTCGTACTACTGTTGGTGGAGAAAACAACACACTTTCAACAAAAAGCAATAAACTTGTTTGCGTTATTGTCGTTGTCGGCAGTTGTCGTTGCGTGATGACCGCCATCTTCTGTTAGTTCTGGTGCGTAACAAAAGTAAGCTGTATGCATTCGGCGCGGCAAATTTGTGTGTTTAAATACCGATTCATTAAAATATTATGTTTTATTTCTATCGCTTTTCACCTCGTGTCAAATATGTTTCAGTATATAGCAAAAATACCTTTTACATTGATGATTTGACATGAGTGTAAAATTTATTTGCAACAATAACGAGTGAATGTCAATCAACATAAAGTGAAAAGCACAGATTATATAGGGACTTAGATAGGAAACTACCTAATAAGATTTTGTAGCCAAGTTAGCGCCATATGCTGAGTTGTTCCCCCCAAAAGTTTCGACCGCTGTCGGTTTTAAACCTTGCTAAAATTTGTATTGTGGTTGTAACACATGATCAAAAAAATTCAAAGTTAGAGTGCTAAGAGCCTAAGGCATGCCTCTAACTTGAAATTTTTTTGATTACATGTTATTTCTCAAATCGGACTATGCACACCAATAAAATACATGAGTAATATAAAAAATTTTATTTTTTAAAAACTCTCAATATTATAATCGTCAGGTTACTGCAAAAACCGTTTAAGTTACAAATATGACTTATAGGGAACTAGTTAAATCAAGTTTATAATATGTTGCAAAAATCATACAAGAAATTAAGATTTTATTCAACAAAAGAAGTTACACAATAGAAACTTAGTGAATACAATGCAATAATAAATAATTGCGGCACGAATGAACTTTTAAACAGAAATCAGTTAAGTGCACTTAATTGGTTTTGCTGTTCAAATATGCTAGATTAGGATTTAAATGAAAATCGCATGCATGGACTTAGCCGGTTCTATGGAGTACTAAAAGAAGGAGGCGAATCGCTATACGCAAATACCTGCAATTGGCGGTCCTGTTTTTTCGTGTTTTCTAAATTCGCCACGAGGGCGCGTGGCGTTCGCAAGTGCGTCTAAGTTTTGCGGTGCTCTTACGGCCGCACGGGCTATTTTTGATCAAATATTCGTTTTTTTTTTAAATATTTTTCAAGTGATTTTGTTTGTGAGGGGCAATGAGTCCCACAAGAAGTTGTTTTGTGCCAAAGTGCGATACTGGCTATCCTTCGAGGAGAGCAAAAAATAGAATAAATAATGAAAGAATGAAGAGCCTGTTCAAGGCTTAGTAACAGTTACGTAAAACTTAAATAATAGTTATTTGTATACTTAGGCCGCGAAATCATTCTTTAACGTACCGAGAGGAAGATTGCCGCCGAGGCCGCTTGCGGCCGAGGCAAGGCAACCTCGAGGACGTTAAAGAATGACGCGGCCGCAGTATACACAACATTTTTTGTGCAATTGTGTAGAATCCTCAATAATTATTGATGAAATTTCAAAAATTATAATTTTCGGCGTAAATAGAAAGACGGGCGGCTTTCATGTTACCATGGAAATGAGATAAATAAAAAATAATTTCTAAAAACTGTCCATTCTCATGTGTCAAAATAAATATGTATGTATGTATGACATTCAGTTTAACGGCCGTCGCTATGACAGCGGCCGCGAAAGTAACTTTTACGGCCGTCGCTATGACAGCGGCCGCGAAAGTAAATTTTACGGCCTGCATGGCGTACGCGAAGTTGTTACTTCGCGTACAATTGCACAAAAATACGTTTTCGTGTTGTGTTTGTTGTCTAGAATACGGCAATAGTATTACTTAATTATGGAATTAAGTTGTGTCAATTAGTTCAAACCTTAAATATATTTCAGGATACAACAATGTTGCAGAAGTGGCAACAAGCCAAGATGCATGGAAACCAAACTCCACCCCCTTTGTATGGTGTTGTCACTTCCAAATATTTACATTGTTGACCGGGGGACGCAAAAATGTTGACCGCTAGATGGCAGCAGAATCGCTAAGGTACCTCAAATTTGACAGCTACGTCAAACTTTATGACAATTCGATTGTGCAAAATACCGCTTAAATGTAGAAAAACGAAGCAATGTTTAAATTAAGTTAAATTTCTTCATAACTTCTGTATTTGATTGTGTTATCTATCAAATAAATCTGTGTTGAACCGTCGTGTATCAATAAATTACTAAAATTCTATTATTTATATAATTGGGAGATAACTATTTTAAATAAGTGAATCAAATTTTACGAGTTAGATGATTATCAAAGGATAATGAACAAGTACATAACATTTTCAGAAACTAATTAAACAATACACCCTAGTTAAGTTTATAATTTAAGTAGCTGAACTTAATATATAAAACTCGCTATAAATTGAATATATTAATTGATTAAAAGTTAAACTTCGGCTGCAGATTGACTTGTAATTATTTAAACCTGGCATTCACCTGTACAGACTAGGAAAACTGCAGAAAACCTAGTCAGGGTAAAGTATCTTGTAAGTTAACTTGCCAGTAAGATTGAAACACGCACAATGATGTAAAATTAACAGGATAATGCAAAGGAGAATGAAAGAGACCCACGGTATAATCTTGCAGGAGTGCCGGGCAGTACAACTGCTAGTGGATAAAAAGATGCGATCTGAGAGACACTGAAAAGTAGGTAAATATTACACTGAAAATTTTGATTATATTCAAGAAATTTCTTTACAGATCTATTAAACCTAGTTAACGTTACAGTGATGATACAAAATTTAACAATAAAGGTCTTCCACAGCAAACACTTAGAGTACTAAACCAGTTTGGACAATTTAGCATACTCTTGCCGTTTCGATTTTTCTGCAAGCCTTTTCCGAGACTCTTCTTTGCAACAGAATGCAACACTTATCATCAGAAAGTCAAAAATTATTTGTTTAATTACATGTGTCTTATGATTTTCACATCCTGCATATCCTGCTAACTTTCCTGATGATGTGGCGACCGCTTCTGCGATTTATAACAGTGCATTTCGTTTCAGATCTTTTTTAACAATATCTTGTATAACAATTTCAATATTTTCTTAATATTGTTAAAAGAACCTTAGATGGAACTTTTAAAGAACTGCTTGACTTTCCTTCAATGAAGTCGGCATAATTCTCATCTACTATCCAGTACCCACGAGTGTACGAAAGCATTCAGGACAGAACAACATTTTTGTTTTATATCGCCGGACAATATAACCAGAAACATATACAAATGCTTCCTCATTGTCAGAAAATGGTAATTCTTTAATCACAGCATATATGTCACCATCTACAAGTTTTTTCAAGTATTCGTTTTTTAGAGAGCCATCAGAGGTTTTAAGGATATCTTTGAATTTCACCAGAGATTCTAACATGTTACCACCTGTAATATTACTGCCCCCCGGTGGCTTTATTAAGGAATACAAGGACATCAGTTGAAAAATCTGAGTTACTTGATAAGATTCGGGATGAGAATTATCACCACAAGCTGCTCTCATTAATCCAAAGAAGTGCTAAACGTATTAATATGTATTTTAATGTTGCTGCTACATAAGTATTTTTTTTATCTATTTTCGATCCGATTACACCAACAAAACTTAACGAGTAAATTTTGCGTAAGGTACAAATTCTGAATATTTATACTATTATTTCGCTGTGTAGCAGTTTGTATTTTAATCCAGATTAATTAGTTTAAATTGCATGGGTGCAATTTATTCTAAATATGAATATTATACGAACTTCAAAGTGGATCTTGGTTTATACGAACTGTCATTAAATATTTATATCCTAATTCTGTAATTAAATATTTGAACTATTGTCTATTGTAGCATGTATAGTAGCCAAGAGTCCTCCTGATATAGATTTACTTAGATAATAATTAATGTCAGCACACTGTTCCCATAAATTTAAGTATGTAATAAAATCGTGGAGTATTTAAAATGTTTGTTTAATTAACTAAGTACTACAAAGAGGGTATGTCTTTTTAAAAGTTGTCGAACTTTGCATGTACGCTTCGACTACTATAGAGAAATCAGTGTTATTGCTGTATATATATGATGCCATTGTCGGTTTTTTATTTTTTAACATTTTCTGGAAAAGAATTGATTGAAAAATAAAAAATTCGAAACTCTATATTATTGCGAGTTTAAGTGAAGAGCATGTTGTGGATTATTTGAATTTAAAACATTACTCAGTGCATTGAGTTTACAACAAAGCTATGGTGTTGTTGCACTGTCTTCTAATCTAGGTACATCTTTGTACTTTGTGTAATAAAAAGCAAATATTGTTTTACGTAAAAATATATTTACTTACTTTTGGAACACTAAATAAGTTTTGCTTATTTCCGCATAATAAACATTGCTTTATTACAATATATTACTAATACAACAACTAAACTAAATATCTCAAGTCGCTAATTAAGTTAATTCAGAAAATTAAATGATACTTTTAGTTGAATATTAACCATTAGACCGCAATAATTTAAGGCGCGAAAATTAAATTTGACGTTTTAAGGTACCCGAGCGACGCTGCTGCCATCTAGCGGCCAACATTTCGTTACGCCCATATCAAACTCAAGTGACACCACCATACAAAGGAGGTGGAGTTTGGTTTCCATGCATCTTGCAACAAGCTATTCCTAGGGCAGATAAAATATTAACATCCAATGACGCAGTATGCGAGTTGCATTTTGTTGAGGAGGATATATTACGTTTTTATCAATCGAAATTACCAGATGGTACAATTAGTAAAATAGAGAGAGGAAAACCAAAATTGAAAGATGAGGCTGTTCCTTATATTTTTCCCAACCTCCCCCAAGTATTTAAGCAAAATTGTGCATAAACGAAAGAGCCAAAATAAAAAAACTGATATTGAAACTAGCAAAAGAAAACGTTTGCCTGCAACAGAAATTGTTGCAAATTTACCTGAATTTGAGAGTGAATTATCAGATGATAGTGTAGTAAATGTGCCAGTGGCAGTGGCACTAAAAACCTCAATTTTTATTATACTAGTCTTTCCTAAAAGCAACAAATTAGAAACGCAAAGTCTTCCCCGCGAATTGAAAAGTACAAAACTACATGTTTTGATGAGTTATCTCGTCATCTTTGGGCTTATATCTAATCAGGAAGAAATTTAAAGTTCTGTTAGATAAATACAAATAAAACTGCAGTTGACATTTCAAATACTACCTGAAACCGCGGCAATTCAATCTACGGTGGCGCGCAATTTCAAAATCCGGCTTCGTTCTCTTTGTATTAATTCACGTCATTTCTAAAATTCGTCTATTTTAATGTTACATTATACAAAAAGTAACTGTAGGAATGCACCAAAGTCTACACATAATCAAAATATCATATATATCCGAAAATAAACGTTAAAATCGTACTTATGGCCTATTCTTTCCATGTTAAACTAGTCGCGGTTGCGACCATGCGCTCCTAGCGGCAGAATGCGGAACTTGAATTACGATCAGAAACTTGGACCGTTTCTACAGTATTGCGATTCGCCTCCTTCTTTTAGTACTCCATAGTCGGTTCTTGCAGAACAATCTTGGGCGAATATTGGACTAATAATCACTCAAATATCTAAATTTCACAAACAAATTGGACTTAACCAGTTTTTACAATAACCCGAGGATGTTACACTATAATTCTTATTAGCACTAAACATTAATTATTTGTATTTTCGTCTTTTAGCATGGTATTCCTGCGCCTGGGAGAAAATATCGTCATTTATAATTTTTCTATCGTCCTTAACAGCTAAAAGGCGATTAATTCCCACTGCCCAGTTATTACAAATTAACAATGTAAAATGTTCTATTACTTTATTTTTTAATAAATCAAAGTGTTCACACTCATTCTTGAAATTAAAATTTACATGGTCCCTTCGGTACTGAAATAGATATATTAAAAATTTATTCATTGTACATATATTCGGCAGCATCGTTAAAGTAATATTATAAATTTGTGATATGGCATGGATAAACCAAGGAGTACAATATTTTAATTTATTGGGTATGATATGGCTATATTCTTTTTCACTGATAAGGTCGTGCCACTCTGATTTATTTTGACATATTACATTGTTTTTGCAAATCATACAGGAATTAATAAATTTAAATTTTTTTGCAATAAAACCACTTACATATCCCAATGTAATTGTGCCTACATAAGACATATGATTGGTAGGTATTTGTATTTTAGTCAACCTAGTCATATTAGCTTCGCTGCTTTCTGAATTAATTTCCACAACACCTTGCGAAACAAATTCTTTTATGGAGTTAATAATGTATGTAGAATTTTCATTTTCACAGTTTGCAGTGAGGGAATGGCGAGTAACAAAATTATTAAGAAGTAGAGTTTTAAAGTGATTCTTAAATGTATTCACTGTAGGATTACTATTACGTCCACCGTGTTGCCTAATTTGCCCAAAAAAGTTTTCCAACGGATCTTGATTTATATTTCTGGGCCGGAAAAACGACGCTTTATGTTTTTTTAACTGAATATGTAATTCCTCAAATCCAGCCAATGTAAATCCCCAATTAGTTAGGGAAGGAGGCTTTTCCTTAGAACTTGTTCCTTCAGTTTGAAAATACATTTTCGATAAATTACTTCTAGCTTCTCTCCAATATTCCAGGTGACCAGATGTAGCTGATACAGCACATTTCAGTAATTTTCCACTTCCGGGGTAAAGCGTGTGGCCATTGACGCTATCAAATAATCGATCAAAAAAGTGTATTACTTTAGCTGTGTCCATAGCCGATGCATCCAATTGCAGATTATTCTCAGTTGTAATACCTGCATAAATATATTGATATTAATATACATAATATACATAACAATGTACTAAAAAAACATTCTCATTTGTGTGAAGCAATCAACAAGCATGTATGACGACAGCAAGAATTCTTGTATACTTTTGCAATTTTGATATATGCAAACAGGTTAATGTTGAAATTAGGAAATTGATATCTAAAAATCCAACTAAATAACGTAATAAAATAACTGTGATAAAAATAATTACCTTTGCGGGCCATCAAAGCCATGACAGAAGCTACTGTATGACTAAGTACTTGAGCTGCACATGACACCTTCATTTTCTTCAGCTTTTGGGGATTTACATGACCTTCTGTTAATTTCGGCATTGCTCTAAGTTCCCCCGAAGTGTTGTCCATTTCATAAACTTGCTTTATGTGTGCCCATTTGGCAACACATACTTCTTTATTCTTCGGCCACACTAAATTTTTTGTCAACAAATTATTTCTTATGCCCTTTAATAAATGAGGTGGATCATATATGTGAACAATTTGTTGATTGTTTATTCGAAATAATTTTTTCATTTTAAAATATTCCCTCTCTTCGGATGGCACAGTTTGGTTCATCAAATAATTAATTGCCGCTTGATTAGTGGCCCCCTGGTCACTGACTGTGACTAGAATAGTTAGTCCTGCTTCATGGCACTGACTTATAATTCCTTTTAAGATCTTCACCAAATCAATTGTTGGAGTAGTACCCTTACAAAATGTATACGCAATGGGCTGTTTCCAGCTTTTTGTAATGCCTTTAAGCATAAACACCTGGGCATGGTCAGCTAATTTATAATTTAAGCCGTCCCCATAATCTACGAAACCATCAAATTCCTGATGGTTTAATTGATGTCCACATGTGGTTCCAAACTCATCTCATCAAACATCAGGATGCATAGGTACTCTGTCTCTCGGTTTCAAGCGTGTTACGTTGGCTTTTAAATTTTCAAAAATATGTGCATTTAATCCTGCATTGATAGGAACTTTATTCAATAAAACCATCATTGTTTTTCTAGTAGGCAGAGAAAATATCTTGGAGAGGGTTTTATAAGCCTTTCCACTTTGCTTATGCAATACAAGTCCCAAAACCTTATCGTCAATTGTATATCTTCTGCCTTTGGGAGCCTTGGTACACAGACGAAGCTGACTTCTCACAAAGTTGGCAACGGTTGGTTGCAAAGGTGCTGTAAACATCTCTAATAGTTCTTCTTTATTTGATCGACAACGAACTTTGAATAAATTTCTTCTTCGCTTTAAAGAATTTATGGATTTTCTAAGCACCATTGATCTCTCGTAGAGTTTCCTGGCCTTTGGTGTTAACTGCGCTGATCTGGTATCAAGTTTTTTGCTTCCTGTACATAGCGTTCCTCTAATCCGTTTGAACGAGGAAATCCAGGACTTGAGAAGCGGTGGTCGAACTGCCATTCCTTTTTAAACTTCTGAAATTCTTCCGATGTATACTGTCTTCCATTGTCTGTTCCTAGAATGTCCGGAATTCCGTATAGAGCAAAACCATTTTTTCAGTATTTTAATGACTGTGTTGCTGTTCATGTTCGGTAACTGCTCGAAGTCGAAAAATCCTGAATAACTGTCGGCGATAACTATGTAGTTTTTTTCTTTTAAGTGAAAGATGTCCGATGCTACCATTGACCATGGACATTCAGCTGCTGTTTGCAGTTTTAGTGGCTCTTTCATCTTATCTCTCTGCTTTTTCTAACACACTTTACAATTGGATACGTAATTTTTTATATCTTTGGTCATATCATGCCATAAAACACTCTGCCGTGCTATTCTTAGGGTTCCTTGAATAGCTTTATGTCCGAGATGACTGTATTTTAAAACAGTACTTACTAGTTCTGTCGGGATTAACATTCTATCATTCTTAAACAATAGGCCTTCGTAGTATGCTAGTTGTTCCTTATAAGTCCAATACTTTTGTATTTCAACTGGTAGTTCTGATTTTCGGTTTGGCCAGCCTGTTAAGATTGTTTTTATCAGTGTTTGCAATTCTTTGCTGGTGGTGATCGCTTGATTAACTTGCTGTGTCCTATCGGTTGACATTGGGATTGCTACATGTATTAGAAGTGTGTCTGTGACGTCCTTCATGTCTTTTTCTTTTGTGTGTTGACAATCTCTACTTAGTGTGTCCGCTATGAACAATTCTACACCTTTTTTGTATTTTATTATCGGGTTGTACGGTACTACTTCGAATAAGATTCTTTGTAGTCTTGCCGGTGCTTCGTAGATGGATTTTTTGAATATTGCTTCTAGGGGTTTGTGATCTGTTTCTATCACTGGTTGATTTCCCCAGATGTATTCATGAAATTTCTTGCACCCTACAAGGATAGCGTACGCTTCTTTTTCTACCTGGCTGTAGTTTCTTTGAGCCTTTGTCAACGACTTTGCACTGTATGCTACTGGTCGGTTTTCTTGTAGTAACACTGCTCCTACCGCAGTGCTACTGGCATCGACAGATAGCACTATTGGTATCTTCGGGTTGAAGTAACCTAGAACTGGCGGTTTTTTTAACACTTCTTTTATTTCTTGTATTGCTTTGTTATGTTGGTAGTCCCATGTCCACTCACTTTCTTTTTCTAACAGTGTTCTTAGGGGTGCTGTCAGATCTGCTAAGTTCGGAATGAATTTTGCGAGGTACGTTGCCATTCCTAGGAATCGTTGCAATTCCTTTACTGTCGTTGGCGTTTTTAATCTAGTAATTGCCTCTACCTTTTCTGGATCTGGGAGTAGACCTTCTTTTGTTAATAAGTGACCTAGGAATTTTATCTTTTCTTGGGCAAATGTACATTTTTCTTTATTTAATTTTAAACCAGCTTCTTTGAGTCGCTGTATTACAAGCTTTGTATTTTCTTCTAATTCCGGTTTGGTCGCTGCATGTATTAGTATGTCGTCCATTGAACATTCAACTCCGTTTAAGTTGTTTAGTAGGCTGCTCATTATTTGTTGGAAAAGTTCTGGTGCTGAGGCAAGACCGAATGGGAGTCGACGACACACGTACCTTCCCCAAGGTGTTGCGAACGTTAGGTACTTGGCTGTCCTCTGGGTTACCTTTACTTGCCAGAATCCTTTCCTACAATCTAACAGTGTGAACCAGTTCGACCCATGAATGCGGGTTGATATTTCTTCTAAGGTTTGTAAGGGATATTGCCTTCTTTTAATACATTATTAAGTTGTGATGGATCAAAACAAATACGTATTTTTTTGTTTTGTCTGACTATTACCATTGGCGATACAGCTGGAGTAGTGGGGTCATTTATGGGCTCAATTATTCCCATTTCAGTCATTCGATGCAATTCGGTTTTCACTTCGTTTCTTATTGCATATGGTATTCTGCGTGCTGGACTTATTGTCAGTTTTGGATCGTCGACTAAATCTATTTCGTACTCGTATCCTTTCAGGCATCCAATGCCTTTAAATATTTCAGCTGGAGGTGTATACACTGAATCCAGTCTTTTTATTAGGCCTAAGTTTACACAAGTGTCCTTTCCCAGTACTGGTTGCACATTTTGGTCAACTACTATAAATTTAATTGTTCGGTGGTGACGTCTGGTGCTGATTTTTACTGCAGTTTCACCTAAAACTTTTAGTGCATGATTTGAGTATGATAACAGTTGTTTTACCTTGGATGATTGTATTTTTTGGTCGGCTGCTTCGGCTATGCTTTTTGTGATTACATTGCATTGAGCTCCAGAATCGAGTTTGAATTTGACCTTGTATCTTTTTGGGAGTGTTAAGGTTTCAAACCAGTCGCTACTTCCTTCTTCATTCGCTTCGATTGCTGAAACGTACAGGACCTGTTCATCATCATCCTCGCATTGGTTTGCTTGAACTGTTTTTACTTCTTTTGCTCTGCACATCTTCTTGAAGTGTCCCTGTCTTTTACAGCGTTCGCAGTGTTTCTGATACGCTGGGCAGGACTTCTTCCCATGTCTCGTGCCGCATCTTCTGCAATTATAATCTTCATTCTGTTTTGTGACTTTTTTTCTGCTTTCGTTTCTTTATTTCACTGCGTCCACTTGTGGTTCAGCGCTCTCATTGATGGAATTCAGTTGCTTTTTTGCCTGTTCATTAATCCTGCAGATGCTTATAGCTTTATTCAAATCTAGTTTAGCTTCTTCTAGCAGTCTTGTTTTTAGGCTGTTGTTATATATACCGCACACAATCCTATCACAGAGCAGGCTGTCTTCGAGTGCACCGTAACTGCAATTCGTTATTTTCCTGCGTAGTGTCGTCAGGAAGTCATCGAAAGATTCTTCTGGCCCTTGTTGTGATTTATTGAAGATGTAGCGCTCATACGTGACGTTTATTTGTGGCACGAAGTGTTTTTCGAATTTGTTTTGTACGTTGGCCAAGTCTTTTACCTCATCTTCTGTCCAGGTAAATGTGTTGTAAATGACAGCCGCATCGAGGCCAATTATCGTCATAAACGTTGCTACCTGCACTTCTTTCGGCTTTTTTGCTAAACTTGTGGCTACTGCTTACCATTCGAACTGTTGTTTCCACACTTTCCACTTCGAGGCCATGTCCAACTCGCTGTTTATTGTCAAACATTTCGGTGGTTTTAATATCACCGCTTCGTTCGGCTCGTTTGGCATTTTTTCGCTTTATTTCGTTTTTCCGATTCAATTTTCTTTGTTTAACGGGGTTTCGGCACCATGTCATGAAGTAACATTCTTTATTGTGTTCGTACATCAGTCATACACGTTGATTATTATACTAAGGGCATATTTCATACAGAATATGATATATACGTTAGGTGTACAAAATACATTTGTCCTGACAATAGAGAATGTATTTGAGGACAATATTTCACAGATATAGTGAAGGACCATGGAAGGGCGTTGATGTGGAGATTGGCCACTTAAATCTTGTTTGTTTGATAGTGGGGCAGTTCATGGTATAGGATAGAATTCTTAATTGTAATAGCTGCGCCTCTGTGTGTTATTCCATCAGGGTGATAATGGGGTAGATTGTGTAATGTAAGAAGTTTATTAGTTCAATTTTATGGTTTGCAAGCTCATTGGCATTCTCGAATGCAGTACTATTGAATTATCCATTATTTGACAATTTTACTTATGGCTGCCTTAACATGTTAAGTACCATGTTGTTTTGGCTAATTAGTTGGTTAAACATGGACTCGAACTCCTTGAGGGAGATTGCCAGTTGTTCTCCAATGCTTGTTTATTGTTGCTCATTGCTGTGATGGCTATTATTATTATTAGATAACGAGGCTTTGGTCTTTAATATGCCTTCCATCACTTCAACCCTTAATGGTTCTTTTGTAACTTATGAGCCCTTGCTTTGTTTAGAGAAGTTATAGTTTGTTTGCAAACCTTAAGATATCTCTGGACTTTGCGTTCCTTATTTCGATAGGTGTCATAACGTCCTTACTGAAAATCTTATATATATGCGGCCACAG
The DNA here is from genome assembly GCA_014611495.1 of Limonius californicus. Classification (NCBI taxonomy): domain Eukaryota; kingdom Metazoa; phylum Arthropoda; class Insecta; order Coleoptera; family Elateridae; genus Limonius; species Limonius californicus. The sequence goes on along the minus strand of JABXWE010023400.1, from coordinate 12,452 downwards.
GCAGTCTTGCATAGGCACAGGATATGCTCTTGCCAGTTCTGTTGCCTCGTTACATAAATGGCGCATTTTGTCTTCAGCTTTACCAATGTTGAACAGATAGTATTTTAGTGATGTGTGTTCTGTAAAAAGATGAGTGATGGTACTAAGTTCCACCTCGCTGAAAGATTATGGTCATGTCTCTCACGGTTTGTTGAGATCATGTTGTGTTTTTTTGAAACGGTTGATTTGTTATTGATTATCGATTACTGTTTATTACTGGAAATTCCTTTTATGTTATAAATATCTATTTGTTGGTTGAATGTTTTGGTTATGGGGTAATCTCTTGCTTTCTGTAGATGTTTATATACAGGGTGTTTCTGAATAACATGCTAATATTTAAGGAGGTTACTCTTGGGTCCATTTTGAGAAAAAAACATGTGAACATATGTACTAAAGGTCTTAACTTTTGAACTTTTGTTAAAGTTTAAAGAAAAAAATCTTTTTTTTATGATAACTTTGGTATGACCCTAGATATTTTTGTGAAACGTAGTACGCATCTTCTATGCATCAAAAGGCATTTTCTGCTGTACAACATAATTTTTTATTCTTGCCAGTGGCATTCGTGCGGGATTTGCATTGAATCATTGTAAAGAGAAAAGTGATACGCCACTGCTTTTTCTTAAAGTAAAAATTATTTTTGAAATCCTCATTCCTTTGTGAGCAAATCTGGTCTCTTGATTTTTTTTCGTTTGACGTACGGTTTTCGCATAAAAAAATAAAATTCATTCATGCGAGATGCAAATGAAGGTCTTTCTATAGGCATAGTATTGGCATCTTGTGCATTGAACAATGTCATTTTTCTTTCAAGCCGCTTCTACCTTTATTTTCATGGTGCACAAAGATTTTATTTCGAATACGTCTTTATTGTTTTATTTTATTGTTCCTAATTTATTATTTTAAAAAATTTCCTTTTTTCTAATATACGTATTGGAAATATTTATTTATTTTGTTGTGGGTTATTGTTTAAAGAATTTTTTTAAGGGCTGCTGGGGTTCCTAAAAATTTTCTAATTATGTGTAAAATATTTATAAATGAAAAGAAAGTTTATAAAAAATAAATTGTGAACTACCAAAAATTGTTTTTATGAACAGATAAATTATTTTTGTGAACAAAAAGATCCTATTCGTTCGCAAAAGATGGCAGTAATTTAAACATGGTCTCAAGGTGTAATGGAAATTTATCTATCCAATGTAGGCATACCTCTGCTTAAGTATTAAAAATGTATAAAATAGCAAAATTAAAGTTTACTTGAAACCAATACCATTCATGCCAGTTAGGTGCTAATAATATTGTTTTATTTAAGTCCAAGTGAACATTTAAGGACCAACCTAATAGTTTTTGAATAGCATTGAAAGTTAGGGTTTTCTGTTTCAAATAGGATGCATGAAGGTACGCAAGACTGATAGGATGCACCTAAGATGTTTACTTTTCTTCAGCTAGCCTCTCTCCATAGATTCGATGTAGGTCTCTTTCATGTCTTTCCAGTTTTCTCTGTTCTGGGCTCTTTGGTACCAGTTCAGCCCTGCGTATCTATGGGTGTCATGACATGAAAAGTTAATAGCCATAATCTTCCATGCTGGCTAGGCGGGTTGGAAGATGGTTAGGAGAGAGAATGGGAATTCAAGTGGGTGTGGAAGGATTAAATTGTGGAAAGGACATGCTCCCCCGGACTAGGAACTGTGGGGACAACATGAGCTAGCGTCGGCAGGTTCGCTAAATCCTGAAGCATGCCTGTATTTCACTGGGATCGTGAAATAGTGCCTACCCGCTACCCATATACAGGATGTCCCAAAACTCCTGGGTTATAGAGCTACCACGTATTCTAGAGGTCAAAAGAAGTCGATTGGACCCAACTTTGTCATATACCAAAATGTACCGTTTGCCCGTGAGAGGAGTTCAAAGTTTACTTAAAAAATCACATTTTTGTATGCTGTTCAGAAACGTGTGAACCAATTTTAATGAAATTTGGTACCTGGGCACCTCAAAGGAAGCCACTACTTTCAGTAACGAAAGAAACCCAAAGAACATTGGAGAATGGTTAAAACCACCCCCACCCCCTGATAAATTGGTTCAGAATTTTTTTAAGGATGATGATACGATTCTATGTTTTTTTTAAGGTGAAGACTTATTCATTAGCACAAATAAGACAGATAAATTCCTCTCCACCTAAAACTAAAACGAAATGACTGTAAACAAATAAAACAAACCGAGAACCTGCAATTCAAGGCGACACAGCATTACGATGCCCATTCAACAACAACTTGATAGAAATGTGGTTAAACAATCCATTTTTGCAAAGTGCAGCATAATATGGTTTTACTTAAAGTAGTAATAACTTATCTTTATAAGAGCTTTTTCTAACACAGCAATGTATAAAATATATATAAAAATATGTAATATTATTATTATTTATGTATATACCTGTTTGATTCGTTACTAACTCCAAGAGTTATAACGTACAAATTTACTGTCTTAACACCAAAATGACTATAAAAACAAATGACTATGTGTAAAAATTCTAAATTAAAAATCTTATGATTGTTCAACATATCTAAACACTAGAAGGATAAATAGAGTGTGTGCTGTTGATATAAAAGGGAACTAAACTTCCCTTACAAGAACCCTAGAAATACTGATTTGGCGCATAAATGCATTTATAAAAACAATTAATGCCAGAACACAGTGCTATTTTAGCGCCAGAATGTTTTCACCAGCGGAGGGAGTGTTAAGCAAAAAATAACGTTTTGCATTGCTGAGCATGGAAAATTAAAACTGAAAACCAATGATCGTTATATTATGCACCAAATCCAAGGACAACTTAATATTACTAATACAGATATATGTTATTTTGTAGTATGGACCCCACTTGGAATATCTGTAGAAGTTATAACAAAAAACAACGACATGTGGTTAAATCATATGTTACCCAAACTAAAACATTTTTATTTTTTTTATTCTTCTTCAAGTGCTTTATCTCTTACGAGATGGGATTATGGGATTAACCTGTCATCCGTAGTTGACGAGGGTTAATATATTTGGATAATTTTGTTCGTGTAAGAGGTGTTGCCTAATTTTTCATCAAATTTTTGAATATTTTAGGTCTAATTCTCAGTAGTAACAAAGAGTATATAATTATTATATGCTCTTTGGTAGTAATAACCAAATTACAATGACGCTAAACAAGTTGAAGATTTGATTAATCAAATTTTACCATCTGAATAACATAGTTCACCATGCTAAAGAGCCGGATTTTCAAAAAAAAAATTAGTTGGTCAATTATAGGCTAAAACGCCTCTTTTATAAAAGAGCCTCACGTATGTTTATCATCAAAAATTTAAAAATTTTATTTCTTTACCCTGGGCAAGAAAGCATTGTATAATCAATTTATGAAGTGAGAATTCTTCTAGCTTTCACCGTTTAGCAGTAATTTGGTTTTAGAACGTGATTTTTGCCATCAAATATCTCTTGCTTTAAGTTAAAACTTCTTCAGAAACCTATAATATATCCTACCGCCCAGTAAATCAAGCTGCTGAGGCATTTATTGTAAAGAGGCTGACGCTCTCAACGATCTCTCCAATTACTTTGCGTCGTAGATAATACAACAGGTTTTGAAAATGATTCCCAGGATTAAAAATTAAAAAAATAGGTTTGTAGCTGTACTTCCAGAAACCCTTAAGGCCAACTGTAATGATAATTAATAACAACGTTTACTGAATTAGGTACCCAAACGACCTTTCTCCACCCAAAAACTGATTTTACTAATTTTACAAGTAGATGTTTCATTATTTCCAAATCATTTAAGAGCATATATATAATTTAGTTCTAGTCAAATACTTCGTTTTTGTAATGAAATGTATTCAACATTAATATACATCATTTACACGACCTTCAAAAAAATTAATAAACAAGAAAAAGTATGTGGTACAATGAATGTTCAAATGCATAACCGATGAACACAACTGTAACATTATTGAAATGTAATACGTAATTTATCACTATTTTCAGTAGTTGCAGTATATATAGAACAGCTATTGCAACTGATACTTCATTTCGATTACAGAAAGTGTTCGCCGCCAAAATGAATAGCGAAATAAAACCGTTTTATTCTAAAACTAATGTTCTAATAACAGGTGCTACGGGACTGTTTGGGAAAATGTTAATCCAAAAACTGTTGCGTACTTGTAACGATATTAATGGGATTTATCTAGTTATGAGAGAGAAGAAGGGATGTAGTATTACAGAAAGGATGGAAGAGGTATTTAAAGATGCGGTAAGTACTACTAGTAATACAACAATATAATAGCTACCTATATTTAGGTGATGATAAAGTAAAACTTACGCATGAAATCGTTTACATAATTATTTAATAAATGGCACATACAGGTTAACTGCTTTTACCTTTCCACAATGCTGTATGGGAATGTATTATCATCGCGAAAATTTTCAATATTGAGTTTTTAACAAAAATTAGTGTTTTGGTATTCCGGAAATTCAAAAAAGGAAAATGTCGGTTTCTATACGTGCGTATGTAACGATGTGCAGTGCATCTTAAAAACCACTCAACAATTTTTACGACTTAGCATGCCGAGGTACAACGGAAACTCATGGGGTCTAATATGTCCTCAATTCTATCCAAAACCGGAAACGGAAATTAGATATGTTCGTGTAGTTTAATTTTTTTCGATTAGAGATTTTAAAATGGCGGTGAGGTACTGCATACAACGTTAAAATTTAAATCGAATAATTCGTACATTGGCGAACTTTCTAGCATGAATGCGAAAGGGCCACTATGATTTTTTTTAGTTGTTTATCGTAAGGGCTTCTTAGTTAAAAACAATTAATGTAATTAACTTACACTTTTAATTTATTTAGTACCCCTTAAGGGTATCCTAAACCGACCTGACCTTTCAAATTTAAGTGAACCTTTCACACCGAGAAACTGTTATATTTGTTTCCCTGTTCGTTCTGGAAATTGGAAAACATTGGAATGCGATCTGAAGCGAATGCCTGTAGCATACACAGAACAACTTTGTAGCAGATTATAAGTATTATTATAATTTTAAGAAAATATTTAGATGCATTTTGGCAGAGGCGTTGTGCGTATTCTAGTCAACACTCCCTATATCTTTCCGATAATTTTTTAATTGTATTTCAATATTATCTAATCTCGTCTACTAGTTGATAAACATCCTGTTGAAATCGCGTTTTTTTACGTAGCTACGGTGACAATAGAAATCGCTAATGTTATCTTATTTTGGATAACATTAGTAGCCCCTCAACCATTAGGAATATTTTGTGAAAAAACATGCTCGTAAAAACGCAATCGTGAAAATGGTGCACTTCGAGATTTTAAAATTTTTGAAACTATGTCCTTAATAAACATTTCTAAGAAATTTATTTAATTTTTGTAACGTGATATAATTCTTACAGACCTAGCAAACAAATATTTGTTTACTGATGAAACTAAACAAGCTAGAGATGCTAAGATCGTGTTAGAATGTTTGAAAATTTCATAATTAATAATTAAAAACTGTTAATTATACTTGTGCTGGTATTAAATTTCACACTTTCTTTGCATTTACAAAATATATGTTTCGGTAAAAGGCTTTTAAAGATATTGATAAAGTTATGTGACCTGATAAAACCCACGGAGGCATACAAGAGCTCTTTCTAATTATTGGTGAAGCTTGTCTCTCAGGTCCTCCATACATTTTAGAAATCGTAGCAACAATTTTTAAATTTTTCTCACTCTCGAAACCTGGTTCGGTTCTACTTTTGTCTAAAATCTACAACATTCTTTTCGTTTTATAAATTCTCGCAGATTTCTTCGGCTTCATTTTAGGCCACAAAAATAGTTGGCACACAATGTTTATAAGAAATAAATACCCATTTTAAAAATAAATTCTCAAAGATAACCTCTAGTAAGCTGTGTAAGTATCATGATATAATAGGCTGATGTCTAACATATGCCTTTTGCACTTATGAATTTTACTGCATCTCTATATCTGCTAGCGTAGTGTTCGATCTGGCAACACTGGGGCCGCGGGAGGGGTAGGGGCGGCGGGTGAACATGTGATACGCCTTCAGTACGAGTTTCAACTCGCTAGACTCATTTGGTTATCCATTGCGATTTTTTTCGTGAAACAGATTTTGTAGGGCGTTCTTGAAATCAGTGACATGAATTTCGAGCAACGGGGTGCTATCAGGTTTTGCTTCAGACTTGGGCACAATGCAACGAAAACTTTTGCAAAACTTCGGCGGGCCTACGGAGACAGTATTTTGTCAAGAGCCCAAGTTGTTCAGTGGTTTAAGGCATTTTCAGAAGGAAGAGAGGGATGTGAAAATCTGGCCAAAAATGATTCCAAAAATCCGTTCGCAGAACCAAAAGGACATCAGGAGGGAAAGGTGCCTTGATTTTTGGGAATCAATTTAAAATGATCCCCATTGTCTGGAACGTGTCATTACTAGTGACGAGTGTTTTAGTATGGCCCGAAAACCAAGCGCCAGAGCATGGAATGGCACACTTCAACCTCTCCAAGGCCAAAAAAAGCAAGAATGAACAAGTCGAAGATCAAATGCATGCTAATTTGCTTCTTTGATAGCCAGGGAATCGTTCACATTCCGGTGGCTCCTCAGCCTCCTTATTCGCCCGACTTGAGTCCTTATGACATTTTCCTCTTCCCGAGACTGAAAAATCACCTGAAAGGACGTCATTTTGGGACACTGGAAAACATTAAAGCGGCTATAACCGGCCAGCTGAAGGCTATTCCAGTATCCGAGTTCCAGCACTGCTATTAGTAGTGGAAGAACCGTCTCCAGCGCTATGTGGCTTCCCAAGGCAGTTACTTTGAAGGAGACAATGTTGAACTGTAATTAAATTCGAATAAAAAAAAATGCAAAAATCAGACTCATTACTTAATTTACGTAACGCTAACCCGGTGGCTATTTCAACCCCTAAAATGTAACTTTCAAATGCCTAAAATGAGCGATTATTGTAAAACTCCTTCTTTTTTATTCTATTTATGTAAATAAAATTGAATCTACGACTTTGTTTAAATTTAATATTCCGCATTGTATTTATGTAAAGGATGTTATTAATACAACACCACTGTGGAAAAAAATGCTAAAGCTAGGTTTAAAGGAAACTCCCATTCAAGGTTCCAAACAGTACTACAATGAACCCTCAACAAGAATAAAGTTAGGAAACGAACTAACAAGGCCAATGAACACTACAAAACGTCTCAGACGAGGGCGTTGTCTGTCTGCCACACTTTCCAAAATATACCTAGGCAGAGCCCTACAAGGGCGGACAAGAAAATGTAAAAACATGGAAATAAGAGTGGGAGACCATACATTATATAGTCTATATTATGCAGACGACCATGTGGTAATAGTGGAAGATGAAAACGACTAAAGCTACATGATTAGGAAACTAAATGAAGAATATCAACGATCCGGTCCAAGTATGAATATGAATAAATGCGAATATCTTGTGGTGGGAAGCAAGCAGGAAAACCACATACCCCTAGGGGCAAAGGGAGAGAAACAACCTACTCCTAGGGGTAGGTTGTTTTTATCTTGGCTTTTTCTGCAGTCACTTCTATGTTGAGTTAGTCGATTTTTTAACCATTGGCTGGTTTGACCAATATATTTTTTATCACAATCATGACAAGCGATTGAATATACGGCATTCGACCTCATCAGCATAGGAGTTTATCATTTGACCTTAGAAAAAAGGTTATTGATCGTTTTTAAATTATATTTAGCAATTTTGATGTGATCACTCTTTAAGACATTAATTAAACCATAAGTTAAATTCGTAATGAACGGAAGTTTTAAGTAGATCACTTGTTCTGCTTGCACAGCAGGTTGTTGGTTAACTGGAATAGGACGGGGAGTACTAAACAGTAATTTTCTAATAAAAACTTTGGGATAACCGTTATTCATGAGGATACTTGACAGTTTATCAAGATTTTTTTGAATCAACGAAGGGTGACAAATCTTCATTATGCGGTTTTTTAAGCCCAGCACAATGTTTGTTTTTTGTTTCATCGGATGTTCCGAATAGAAATTGATATAACGACCAGAAGATGTCGCTTTCTGGAACCAGTCCAAAATTAAACAATTAGAAGAATTACGGATTAGTTTAATGTCTAAGAAAGGTACACTGTTATTGGTTTCAGTTCCCACGGTGAACTGCAAGTGATTGTGAAAATTATTAAAGATATTTAATGTGGTCTCTATTGACTTTAGGGGAACCGAAAGTATTAAATCATCAACGTATTTTTTTAAAAAAGGTAACTCAAACGGTAGAAGCGGGATTACTTGATCAAGGAGATGATCCATGACAATTTGAGCTAAAATTGGACTTAAAGGTGACCCCATAGGGGTGCCGTTAATCTGGAGGAAAAAATGATCATCAAACACAAAGTAGCTATTTTTAAAAATGAATTGAATGACATTTAAAAATTGATCTTTGGAAAAATTACACACGGGGTGAATCAATTCCCATTTTTCATTGATAATTGATAAAACCAAGTCAAGGGGAATATTAGTAAACAATGAAACAACATCTAGAGAAATAAGGACGAACCCCCCAGGGAGCTGAAAATTATTAAATTCTTCAGCAAAAGAAAATGAGTCATTTACATTGTAATTCGAATTACTTTGGAACGCATTGGTTAAAATGTTTGCAACAAATCCAGCCAGAGCATAAGTAGGGGAACTAATTGATGACACAATCGGCCTCAAGGGAACATCAACCTTGTGTATTTTTGGGAGTCCGTATAGCTTGGGAGCCACGGAATTGTTAGACATGAGTTTCTTACAAACCACCTCATCGATGGTACCCATGGTTTTGAGTTCTTTCAAAAGATCGTTGGTCTTCTTTTCAACTGTAGTGTTAAAAAGGGAGGAATACCTTAATAAGGTATATGACTTAGTTAATGATACCTCAGTATACAAAAAACTGGGGAGAGACTGCACTTTTACCACGTCGTAGAATTTCCATATTGGTAATTCCATCTATTCATCGTTGCTTTAATATCCTCCAATAAACCAATAACTCAAAAGCTTCGATCTTCTTACTGGTACCTTCTGTGAGTGTCCAACTTTGTATTCCGTACAAGAACAATTTAAAGAAACCGTGGGACAATACATAACTTTTATAAGAATACAATCACAGCTGTAATAAGGTTGCCAAAGCAGCAAACTGTATTATTTTTTTGATCTGACAATTTTTTATAATATCGAAGCCGGACATCTTGCGTCTTAACCCGCTGTAGCGCCATTTACCAATATCGGTGGGATATGGTAACTGCTATCCGCTTTCAACCTAAAACAGAATACATTTGAAGATCATTAGCATAATACAAATCTGATACCGTTTACATAATTCGATCAACGCTCGTGTTAAATAAACCTAAATAGGACATCGATCGTTGACATATCGTGCTACGTACATCAAATTTTACGCCGCTCTCTACATATTTAAAGATTCTTTAAGAATAAAAGAACAAGATAAACCTCTACACTAATTCTGTACCTTATTTACACTATTTAGAGATACTTAAATAATTACATAAAAAGTAATATTCTCTTTTATTTACATTTACAGGTATTTGACAAACTGAAAGCGGAAATTCCAGAGTTTTCAAAGAAGATTCATGTAGTAAATGGCGACTGCAGTCAACTTCAACTTGGTCTTGGCGAAACAGACAGGAAAATTCTCGTTGAAAAGGTGTTACATTAATATTCACTCACACTGAATGTAGTTGTATAAACATATTTTTTTTAAATATAATTGTAGATCAATGCCAATTTTACTACCTACGGGTATGTAAACTGAAATTAGACTTAGTAGTATTTCCATGAGTAAATGCAATATGGTGTGTGTTACTGGGTACATACACACACATGGTGTAGCAAATATCCAAACCATACTCGCTTTATGTCAATATATCGACTTGTGCTATTTTAGATAAACATCGTGTTTCATTGTGCAGCTTCAATGAATATGGAAGCAAAAATGAAAGATGCCGTTAATACTAACGTCCGAGGCTTAAAAGAGCTGCTCGATCTCTGTCATGAAATGCGTTACCTAAAATCACTGGTCTTCGTATCGACAGCTTATTCAAATTGCAACCAACGCAACATTGAAGAAAGATTTTATAAAACGCCGATTCAGGCCACGACGCTCATGAAGCTTACCGAAGAAATTGATGAAAGCGTCTTGGACAACATAACTTCAGGGTATGTTAACAATATTTTTCATTTAAATTTTGCACAGATATTTCATACTTTAAACAAATTGTCCACAAACAGCCATGTTATTCCTAAAATATTCAGATATTCTGCCACGAATGCTTGTGATAAACGTGTAACGTTATACGCTCAAGAATAAAGACCTACCATTTAACGTCTTTCCTAAACTCATCTTCAGAAAAAATCCTCGTGGCAAAAATAGATACCTTGACACTTTGTCATTGCCTTTCGAGAGAAATGTAAATACTAAATCCGTACTACTCTGAATAGCATATGTACCTATTGAGCCTAAAATTTACCACTGTTTTGAATTTAATTTGAAAACTTCGTTATGATTTCCGTAAAAAATAATGTCCTGGGGAAATATATCAATGAGTATCATCTTTAAACCTTTTAAAACTGACCACAAATTTTCAAAGCGCACTTTAGATTATTTTCAATACGCAATCAGGAGTACATTATCCACTATCTACGAAAATGTACGACTAACGCAATTGAGGTGCAAGGTTTAATGCGTTTTCCTATGCTTATGTAAATAAAGTGTTTGTTATAGATTTGCATGTAATGCATGACTGTCAGTACTTATTCGAAATTGTAAAATTTATTTATTAAAATTTAAATTATTCAATGACCCTCAATCATAATATTTTTTGTGTATAATATATTGTTCAGTAATCAGAATGAAATTACATCATATAGACTAAATTTTATGACAATAGGAATAAAAATTGCAATGGCACTAATAGCGTTACAAAGGAACATTCCACGATGTATTCTTCGCATCCTGTCTAAGCCCTAATGGCCTTCACCTCTTCAGTGTTTTGTTGTTATCTTGAGCTAGTAATTCTCCTAGTAGGGGATTTGTGTGCGATTCTAGTTCTTCATGGTTTTCCATGTTCCTTTTGTGGATGATTTCTTGGACGAATGGGATTTTGAGATCAGTATGAAGAGACAGTTAGATTTTAGACGTACCACGGCATCTGTTGGCATTCTAAGAGCTTTTACAATAGAATATAGATTGATGTAAACAGTGTATAAAGAAATGGGCTGAAAACACTTCCCTGTGGCAGTCCACCACGCTTAAATCTGGTCAGATTCGCGATAAAGTCGTAATAAATGAGGGCGCCAACAGGAATATGATTAGATCCGGCACTGATCAAGCTCCGTGTTACTTTGAACGGCCAATCCGAAGGTTGTGCATGATGGAACTTACTTTTTCGCGCAATTGGTCCTAATAGAAATGTTAAATTTACTAGCCCCGTAAACAAAGGGGTGCAACAATCACTCTCAGCTGTCCTTACAGGAATCTTCACATTACTTTTAACAGACATCAAAATAAAATAGAGTTGAGTTTAACAAGGCATTTAATTAAATTAAAGAAGCGGATCAAATACACACAAAATGGATAAATGATTATAATTTTGTAAGGAACCAAGATCAACATTATTGAAAAAAACAGTTTATAACGAACATTCTTAATATTAGACAAGATCACGTACAGGTGAATCCAAAGTAATTAAATCTAAGTTAATAATATCTGAAAAAAGATACTGCAGAAAGGCCTTGTACACGCAGTACTTTCTTAAATCGGCAAAGTTCTTCATATAAAACATAAGAAATATAAACCAGTTACAGAATATTTCGCAATGAACGGGGTGCATTACAAGCGGCCTCCTCCAGTAAACTAAATGGGACAGCTGAAGCGTGGTTAACAAAGGGTTTGAAAATTTACCTTTTTCGATGAAAATTTTGGGCATTTAGGGGGGTTGTAAAGCTTGAGCCAGTCCCGGGGTGTAGTGTTGGAGTTTCTACAGTTGCTTCTCTCGAAACCACATGCTTTTGGTAGATTTTCCAATCTTCCGTCATACGCCAAAATTTCCCAATGGGAAACCGAATATTCCTCTTTTTCGGACGTACCGTAAATGGTACCGCAGAAAGCGAAAGTAATTACCTATTAGTAAATTACACTGATTCGGGTTAATGTTGCGTTTGCAGAAAGCTAAATAAACGTCACGCATACAGGGTGCGTTAAATAAAAGCGACAGAATATCCTCTGTTTTTCTAGGTTTAATAAACCAATATCTTTCTTAATTTCATTTGGGATGGTTGGTTTAAGAGGTTGTTGAGTTGGAATGGGGGGTTGACAAAAT
>JABXWE010023399.1:0-11549 GCA_014611495.1 Limonius californicus | reverse complement strand
TCCTTCTTTAAAAACGCCGTGAATGGTACCAGGCTTACGCCGCGCTTCGTAACTTTCCCACTAAAATCAGCAACATAACCTGATCTGCTACATTATACGTACTTTTTACGGTATCGATGCTTCTCAATCATTGCTCCGCATCTTCCCTAAACGAACCACTAAACTCTGGTAATAAAGCAGCAATCTCCGAATTACCAGCCCTCTTGTTCGCATCAGTCTGACTCAGGGTCACTGCCCTCACGGTAGCCGCTATTAACTCATCCAAAAAAACGAAATTCCTGCTCCGACATTGTGAGCTTCTGCACTGGCATTACCATCGATGGGAACCGTTAGCTCTTCCTAACCATTAACCTCGCCGCTGCCTTACCTCGTGCCTTGATCATTCAACACTTCGTCGGCCGTATTTCCTTTGTTCTTCAACACAGACAAAGAATACGTACTCGCAGATCGCTCCTTCTAACCAAGGAAACTTGCTCATACCCCACACCTGAAGTTGTAGAAGATCTCTATCGCCAGCCGGAGACTTTCTTAGTTCAATCAAAGAAAATAAAATCACTTTTACTAAACCTTTTATTCTTCTAACGAATACAATGTCACGGTCCTATTTTTTGGTTGAGGGCCATTATTCTACAACGATGATATGCGGCGTTGCCAAACTTACTTGTCTCACAACACGTAAATGTCATTGGATACAATACTTGCTTAAGCTAAACCCCACATACAGCTTAAATGCATTTTCTATGTATTATCAGCAGTTCAAAACAAAATTTTAATTTATCTTTTAATTCAAAAAAATAAACTTAATGATTTTTGAAAAATGAATAGTACCATTGAATTCTACTTGAGCCAATCTATTACTGGTTTAAATATTTGTACCTATTTCTGATAGACCCTGTATATTTTGTTAGAAGTTTCTCCAGTGATGCAGAATTTTATTGCATCACCATAGATGAAAACCATCAGCAAACTTGCAAGTAGTATATGTATTATTGCTTTGTTTTCAATATTATAAACAAAATAAACATGTACACTGGAAATACAAGCCAAGTTATTGTGTGGCGACATAAATATGTGGTTTTCTCGAAATCCACACTGTGATTTTATAACATAAAGTAACACTGACGATCGCGGTAAATCTTAGTGCCTAGTGCTTTCTTTAATTTTTATGATGACAGCTTCTATAAATGTGCCATCACTCAAGGCTAATAGCAATATAATGACGGGCAGACTTTAATAACTTCTGGAAAAGAACCAGTTTTCCGAAGATTATGTAAGGTGATCCAAATCTTCAGTCTCTTTACTTTGGTTTAACTACGATATTGTCAGAGAAAGACATTGTGTTTTCCTTCAGATCAAGAAAGTCAGATTTGCTTATATGTAAAGTAAAATTTCTAGATAAATTTACCGGATCCTAATTGATAGCAGAATATTGCAATTCGTCAACAATCCCTGAAATATGAGTTTCAAGGATTACATTAGCGTAATAGAAAAATGAAATGCCCCTGATTCAAACAATGTAAGGAATTTTATATATTTTTTTAGTAACAATCCTGGAGTTTTTTCCACAAAGTCATGTTCTTTTAGCTTACAGTGGTATGGTACGGTTGCCATAGAAAATATCCAGCTGATAGAGATCATATTCGACCGTGGATGATCTTCAGCGGTCAGTTTTTTCCGATTAGAAATGAAGATCACTATCTAAGCCCATTGATTGCGGTTCAGTTGGAAAGTTCAATCCGTAACAGCCTCTTCCCAACATTCGGGAAAATTTGAATTAGATTAATATTAGCATTTCAGGTGGTATTTGGATCGACGTTCAATGTACGGCTTGGGCAAGAAGTTTGAACGAGGTGTTGGATTTCGATCTTGAATATCATTATATGATATGAGGATGAAGGTCGCTACATTATTATATTGATAGAATGATATATTTACTGACATTGTTATTGTTATTTCTTCTAAATCTTGGGATACAGAGTAATATATGTATATTAATAACATTAAGAAACTGAAAACACTATTAGAAGAAATATATTGTAGGAAAAAATCTTTAAAGAACGAAAGAAAGAAATGAGATTTAGAAACTAACTACATTATACCATTTCATTATTCGCGGTAATACTGTTGTTTCGTACAGCACCGGTTCGTACGAAGTTGTTGCACTTCCTGGGCTAGAGAGCTGCGCATTTTTCGCACAATAAAAAGCAACTACAATTATTTGATCAGATTTATTTTGTAACATAAGTTTGGTGGTTGTACAGTTACAATGCCCTCTTGCAAAAGACCGCGAAAGAATATACCAACACAGTTTTATAATTTCGACAACAACACATTTGTTTTTATTTATTCGAAAATTTCGCTTCTGGTCTACAACAAAAATTATAATGTGTTGCCTTTCTCATGGCGGGGAAAAAAATTGGCTTCGCTAAACAGGTCAACAACTGTTGTATCCCGTAATTTATCTTCAGCTAAATTTTTCTTCATCCACAATTTATTATTATTACGGATTCTGAAAGCTTCTAGTAGGGTTGCAGTGTTGCGAGCTATGAATGTTCGACAGAACTCGGCAATTGCCGTAGCAATGGCAACACTGGTCAGGTACAACGCCACTAGAACTTTTCAAAATCCAGAGCCATCTGGCGTCTTCGGCCGAAGAGCGCTTAACGGTGAAATAGTTCTGAGATTTCATGACAGAGCTTTCTTCAAATTAATACTGAATACAGGGACTTTATACAGGGACACTGTGGCTAATGGGCGGGAAGCCGCCAATATTTTGAACTGTGATGTGTGGAGAACATTGATATAATGCATTATCTTTTAGATTTTCCCATTATATATGTTTAAATTACTGAAATAAACCATTCCTCTTCTTAGCAATAGAAACTACTATTGAAATAAGAAAAATAAGATGGCAAATCAACGTAAAAATTACCTGTTTTTATTCTTGACAGTTTTTATAATTACTTTATTATGTTTAAAAACGTTTAGACCTACTTTAACAGTGATGGTTTCTGTAAAAAATTACCTTCCTGCTACTAGGAATAAAACATTTTTACAAGTACAACTTTTACTAAATAAAATAAGGACAAAGAAAAAATGAGAGGCCTTTACAGGTCTACACATTATTACTTATTATTCATTTACAAACATGTAAAATGTAAATTATATTTCTTTATGAATGAAAATAAGCTGATTTGCTTGCATATTTGTCAATAGCATTTTTTATTTTTTTTTACCAGCAATTTTTAGTCGAAAGATTACAAATCTTGAAACTCGATTTATTTTTAAACATAAACATGAAGGCATTTTCTTCATTCTAGTAACAAAAAATTCTTTTCTGTTGATATTCTGCCTGTTAATTATGTCATACACTTTTCTGAAAATAACTGCCATATCAATAAAAAATATAAATGTTGCGAATCTTTTTTGTAACATTTAGATGCTAAAAGTTTTGCAGTTTTACATTTTCTAAATTTATTTGATCCCACTGCACTGATGTAGACTTCACATGTCTTTGAGGTTCCTTTTATGCTCATTAATAAATAGCCGCATACATTCTACAACGAATTAAGTTCATAAATTACTTAAATTAATAGACATATTTAGAATATCTTCTGGTAGCACTACATTGTCATAACTAACTTTTGTTTACTTAGAATTAATTACATCTAAAAAGTCAGATAGAAATTTCTCATAACTACTTTTCGAAACATTTTTAAATATTGTGAGACACAAATAAGTTTTAAATTATTTTTAAATTGTACTACTGTAGGCACAATTTGTTTAGACCACACTACACTAAACATATTTTCTAAGCAGTCTTGAGTGAATCTGGAGGTAGCCTTTTTTTTTAAATAGTTTTGATATGTCCAATATCGATTGTGTAGAAATAAGGGCCCCCGTCTGAGTTGGTTTCCAAATTGGATGTGCACCAACTTTCATATGCATCCTTTGCTTGCACAGCTCGTCTTCGAAGTTAGATACATTTATTTCTTCTCAATTTTCGGTCTTAGCAGTTTCGTACATTATTCAAAATTTCGGGCTTTTGAACGTCACTCCTGAGTAATTCTGGATCTTAATTCTTCCGAGAATCTGGTTGACTAGCGTAGTAAGATCAGGTGACCTGGCTTGCTGGCTTGCCATTTCGCAGAACCTTAAACAAACCTGCAGAATAAAATCTTTTTAGTTACCATTGTGTTATCTAAAATATAAATAATTCAGCCTGTTTACAAGAAGTCGCATGTGATAATAATTCTTAACAATTTTTACACGAGAACATATAATTAAAGAGCAAACATTGTATTATTTTGTTTTCTTGCTATGTTACGTGTTTTAATGTTTATTGCACAAAGAGTAGTGGTGGCTTTTGTTAGGGTCGACCTTACATTATCTTAGTTGGCCAATCCTTCGCGTAAACGTCAGCCGATGCCATCCTGGCATTGAGGTAACATTCATGATAATAATAATAATAATTTACGAGGCCATCTCTGTCAGGTGACTACCTCCCGAATGATTGTTGGATGAATAATGATTAAATATGCCACACACGTTATCTACTCATATAGCTACTTATATTCACTACGTTACTGTTTCCAACAACTACTTACATAGACGCACCATTCTTGTATATTAACAATAATAGGACCCAGCGCTTGTAAACTATCAAGAGATACAAAAAAAGCTGATCCTCGGCGGGCTGTGGAATGAAAAGTCACGTTTTTACTAGACTAAAGGAATGTTTATGTTGTCAGATAAATTAATTAGTTATCTTTTTTTTATACGAATCTGACAGATTGTTAAAATGATTTTTAATACATTTCAAAGAGCATTCATTATTGAGTCTTACTTTCGGAACGGCTTTCAAGTTGACGGAGAATGGACCTATTCGATTCCTCCTTGTTTTGTGGAATTCCGAGAGAGGTATCCCAATGAAATTATTACATACCAAACATTTTATGCTTTGGTTAAGAATGTAGTCAGCAATTTTCGAGAAACTGGAAGTGTTGGAAGGAAAAAAGGGTCTGGCAAGCCAAAGAACCTGCTTTAATTGAAACTGTAAGACAACGAATTGACGAGGTTCCAAAAACACCAGTTAGACATTTCTGCCAGCAAGTTGATGATTTAAGTTGTGGTACATGCCACAGAATATTGAGACAAGCTTTGCATCTGCATCCTTACCAATTTATTTCCGTTCAGGAGCTTTTAGAACAGAATTATCCAAAAAGAGTTCGGTTTTGTCGTTGGTTTTTATCGACGAAGCCTGGTTTTACCTTAATGGGTTTGTTAATTCACAGAATATGCGGATTTGGAGTAGTGAGAATCCACACATTACAATTAAAGCTCCCCTTCATCCACAGAAAATAGGAGTCTGGGTTGGAATGAGTCGTCGTAGGTTAGTCGGGCCAATATTTTTCAAAGGCACGGTAACTGCAGCAAGGTACAGGAACGAATTGTAGCAACCTTTCTTAAATGAACTTCACGATGATGAGCTACCAGATGGTTTCCTGCAACAGGATGACGCAACAGCTCATGCAGCTGCGGATACAGTTGATTTTTCACGCGAATATTTTGATGACCGAATCGTTAGTAGGAATACTGCAACACCCAGGCCCCCTCGCTCTTGTGCTATTACTGTTTTGGACTTTTTTCTATGGCCCTATTTGAAAAACGCCATTTTTAAAACTCCAGTTAATGATTTAAACGAACTGAAACTTAGAATTTGAAGGAAGCTTTCAAGAAATTAACAACTCACCTCAATTATCACAAAATGTTTTTGAAGGTATGAGAAGACGAGTTCAGAAAAGTTTGGAGGAAGAAGGCAGACATTTTCAACATTTGTTGTGATCATTACATTATATGGTTTATTCATTTCTTTTACTGTTGCCCAATACAAGATTTCTGTTCGAAAAAAAACGAAAAAATTTCTATCACTAAATCATATTTAGTGCTCCATGCAGGAGAAAATTTATTAAACTGCATATTTTCCCACTTGTGGTTCGAGAAATATTTATATCTGTTGCTTAACTGTCTTATGAGTCACTTACTAAGATAACATTTTAAAATTGTACTTCCATATTTAGGCACTATAAATAGACAAAAGGGGATCGAGATCGAGTAGTGGCCGCAGCGTTTGGCTTCGGAGTTATTCTACCAAAGTCACTCAGGTTCGAATCCTGAGCACTACACTTTCCCAGGGTGTTTGTGGTGTCGTAGTTACAGTTGAAGCATGGGGTTTTTGAAGGATGGGACTTGTTATACCCGTTATGTAGCACGAAATTTGTTGATGCCGGGTAAGATGGGTGAGATCGGGAAATATAAGTAGTACAATTAAAATACGTTATTTACAAAAATAACTAATTTATTTACATAATATTTCGTACAACATTAAGCAAAATTGCGCTAATTACATAATGAAATTCCTCGTTATTGTTAATGAAGTCGTTTAAAATGTAATTAAACCAACTGCTGATTATCTGGCTCAGTTTGGGGTCGTCATACAATCCTGTGATGGAAACCTAGCAAAATAAAAAAAAATTAGACAAAAATATAGTTTGTAGTTTTTGAAAGGTGTCATTTATATGTATTTATACTTTAGTTAGTAAGTAACTATTTCAAGTAGAAAAAATTGAAGATGATTGTTGTTCTATTTGCCTGGTATGCATGCGCTCGAATTGACCTGCTGAAAATGGCTGTTGAGTGGTTAGAATAGCTACCTTCTACAAACTAATAGCCTACTCGTTTGGTTTCAATAGATGACTATTTAATTTTAAACCAGAAATGGTAATGATCACGGCCTTTAGATCCGAGGGACGCGGGTTCGAACCTGGCTGAAGTCGGCGAGATTTTTCTAGCGGGGAAAAATGTGAAAATGCGCCTTCTGTCGGATAAGAAGTAACGCCGTAGGTCCCGTGCCACTGCGATGTGTGACACGTTAAAAATCACTACTGGAGTTGGAATTACCCCAGATAGGCAAAATTCTTAGTTAGGGTGTACAATGGGCCACATAGAGATGCTTGGAAAACCGCGTCCTAGATCTCGTTCTTTCAAAGCAATCAAGCAAGCAAATGATCACGGCCATCAGTTCAGCAATCTAGTACTATTCATGGTTTAATTAGCTTAGTTTACATTTAACACTATTGACATGTCGGGATGACCTTAATGGCTAGCTCGTCTGCCAAATGTTTGTAAATTACCGTTTACAAGGTTGCTATGGTCAGTAAGCAGCTAGATATTACAGAATAGTCGAATAAAGGCCAATTTTTAAATTTAAAACATATCATAAACAGTGTTCCTTACCTCAGCATTTCCAATGTGTGGTGTGACCTTTAAGTCCTTCACATACTGAGTGATCGGGTTAACCGATGCTACAACGCTGAATTTAACGTCTTCTAACAATATGCTGAAAAAAATTATCAGAACCTTCATTTAAGCTGAATTTCATCGTGTTACCTAACAATTCCTTTTCCAAAGAAGTAGTTACCCGTAACTTTCCAGTCGTCAATGTTAGCAGTAACCAAAGGTGCTTCCATTTCTAGATCAAGCGTCCATGTAACAAAACCACCAAGACTAATTTTGGTTGCAGCGGCGTTGGAGAAACCTTGCACGTGTACGCTGTTCACTTCAATGTGGTGTCTAAACAAGTTTCAATTAAAATTTCAGATTGTGTGACAAGGGACGCAATATTACTCGAACTGATCTATTTCTTTATGGTCAAAGTGGATGGGATCATAAGGGGCGAGTTTTTCAAGTACGGAATTTATGGTGCTGTTAATAATTCCTTCGAATAGGCGCTGATCATCTTGAATTTTTTGTAAATATTCTTTATCCTGCAGAGACTAACAAAAAAAAAATTATTTTGTTTGTTGAACTGAGTTGTGTTTGCTTACGATTTCTAGGGCAAAGGCGGTCCCAGCAATAGCTACAAGCCAAAGTAAAGCAATAATCTTCATGTTTAATCTGAAAATCGTTTAAAATTTTAATAAATTATAACTTAATAGTTAAAAATAGTTTCTTACCAGTTAATCTTCACTATAGAAGTTCAATCAAATCTGAGCGCAACTGTTCGGTCTTTTATAGCAGCAATTGTGTATTGAAATGATAAGGCAACTACGTATCTGTTTTTTAATATAAACGCAAGAGCATCTTGTGTAACTTATTTAGATCCTCTTATTTCAAGATCAGCGTTGCAAACAATTATTGAAACAATTGAATCAAAACAAGATTATATCTTCTTAAGACGAAAATAATCGCCCAATGGAAAATTTGGTAATAGTATTGGAATAAGCAAATTGTGGTAGATAAGTGGAAACTGCTTTGTACTGCACTTGAAGCGGCTAAATTTTTCTTATATTTTTAATAGATATGCGGGACCCTACCGTTTGCATAGCATCCCTGTGTTCTACTTCTCCAGATGATAACGGAATCGTACTTGATCAGTTCTGCAGCTAAACGAATAACCTAGTTTTGATACCATGAATATTTTTGTAATATTCTCACAGGGAAGATTTCTTCAGTATTCTTTTGATTAATTTGGTTCTGTTTTTGAATAGATCATTTTCTATTTCACTTGGATATGCAATCTCTAACTTATTTGGCTATTTGCTGCCTGATTTCTTTTTGTGGTGCTCATTTTAGATGTTAGGGAGTTTGAATTACTTCAGTACTGATGTACATCAATGCTTATTTAGATAGAAATAACACTTTCCAATGATGTAGTGGATTTATCCAGCAGGTGGGTAATGTGTATGTAAGACTTCTTCTTTATTTCCTAAGTGGTACTCGGTGCTACCACATCGCAATGAACTTGTGCTACGTCTTTTAGTGTTTTTGATTGATATTGGAACAAAAACCACGACTTATCTTAGAAGTTTGATTATTTTTAAGACGTAAGTGAAGTAGCTCGATATACCTATAAGAAAACGCCCTGAACCATTTTAAGAAATGAGCGAGTAACCACCTCCAGGATACTGTATCCAAAAATGTGTTTACCATAAATAGCTGATATGAAGTCTGGTGGTAGAAGAACTCTTCTTGGAATTTGAAAAGAGCTTGCAAGATTACTTGAGTAATTTCACAGAATAATACATAAATGAGATTATGTATTATTCTGTGGTAATATCATCACTTTGATAAACAGGAACTATAGGGTTGATGTTGTACTTAATAAAATGCAATAAGCCCTCAAAGTTGTGCTGGGAGTCAAAAGATCGTTTTCGCTACTAACTTATGCAATTAGATTTTCGGCTAACACGGAGAAGGAGGTGGGCTCGTGGAAAACGATTACAGGAAGAAATTTAGCAATATATGGGAGTCGTCAAATAAGTCAAAATAAGTGGGCGCCGTCCATTTGTTACGTTCGTTTGATTTTGCCGCTTCTTACGGATTAAGGTCTTATTTTACTGGCCGCTCCGTAGCCGATTACTATCTTATTATTTTCCGAACACAGTTTAGTGGACCATTTTTTTTGTTATCCTAGAGAAATGCCGATGGATATTTTGTCTACGCCCTCTAGACCGTGAACGTTTGCTGGAAATTTCCTGCCCTTAAGGGAGCCCTACGTGTAATTTGTGCTAGAATTTTTGCAACATACGGTGTGATTGTAAATGATTGAGTACAGTTTCAATTTACCACCACAAATTTGAGTGTATTTCACATGTTGGTTGTGGCTATATCAATATAGGGGCGGGGCTTTTTATAAATACATATTTCATGGTCGTCGTATTTATTATACGACGACGCCAACGGTGGGCATTTTGAACAATTGTTGTAAAATATTGCTAAATTAAATTTGAATATTGTCACTTATTGTTAAGACGAAATCCTAAGTTTATTGTTTTAATTAAGAAGGTTAAACTATTGATTAAAATCGTTATTAAGAATTAATATATATCTCAGTTATCCCTAAATGAGACGCCACTGATGAGAAATAGACAGCTGACAGGTTTACTGTATTTGTTACCAAGCTGACAATAATTTCTTATGGCGGTAAATTTAAACTAGCCTCAATCATTTGTTATGTTCGATTCAAATTCGCCGTTTTATATGAATCAATTCCGTAATTTGTTTGCCGCTTCGTGAGAATGAATATCGTTATTTTAATTGTAGTCTTATTTTGGGTTACCATTTCGCTATTTTGTTGTGTCTTTCTAAGTTAACAGTTTCTTTTGTGTCAAAATTGCAGACTCCTGTTTTCTCGGGCTTGACCTCGGAAGCGGAAGCTTCCGAGAACTCACGTGTCCGGGGGAAGGTGCAGATTCCCGTTGCGTTTTTACGTCAGTCAATTTTCGATCTCTGATGACTCCGGTTCTCCGAAAACTCCATCAATCGGGAACCGTAATTACGTTAAGTGCTGCAGGGGCGGTTTTTGGGTTTTTTTTTCGAGGGGTATCCGTTATGTGTGTTTCGTCTCGCTGTTTTACCAAGGGGTATAAACAGACCATCGGCTACTGCCGGATTTATAGGAAACACTGGATTCAACCTCGGTAAAGGAAATTCCGTGTGAATTGGCCGATCGTCGTTAGACGGATTAGTTTCGAAACCAGCTCCCGTCGCTCTGCAGTTATCATTGGTGCGCTGAATGCATCAAAGTTCCGGGCCCCTGGATGTTGACTTCCTTCAACCCAGACTTCTGGGTCGCACCCATGGATTTTTATCATCTTGTGAACCAGTATTGTGCCGGCCGCTCCTATTTCCGTTCAATGTAAAAGACCAAGTTTTGTGATGTGTAAAAGTAATCATTTTTGTTTCGCGTTATCTTGCAGACTTCAAATTTTGCTTTTATGTCAGTCACCGTTTGTAGTGTTAGTGGTTTATTATAAAACTACCAGATTATATTCTGTTATTTTTGTGAGCTTCAGCGTCATTGGTGTTACGTAGCTGTATGCAAAACGTAAATCCCGTTGCATCAGTGGCGGCGAGTTTTTTTCTGAACGTTCAAAAATTAAAATTATGTAATCCAGACTTATAGCGTTATCACTTGTCATTTTCTTGTATTGTCATTTTTAACCGTTCAATTATATTTGTGTTTAAAGTTTACTGCCTCTTATTGTGTTTTTTGTACTTGTTTGTGTAAGAATTTTGCAAGTTTTAAATATATAGGAGGAGACACAATAACGGTAAGTTCCACTCCCTTAAGCTGTTGGCTTCTCGGCCTTCCACGAGGACCTACAATCAGCTGGATTTGGAAGGTGGCGCCCACTTATTTTGACTCGTCCTGTACACCACTGAAGATTTTCTCCCATAGGCGGTTTTCACGAACTCCCCCTACTCGTCTGAGCTAAGCTGTAGGCCTTTTTCCATCCACCTGGTTACGGGTCGTCGAAAAAGCTCGATTGGCCCGTAACACATTTACAATCACACTGTATTTCGCAATATGGTGAAATACTATCAGCTGCTGTATAGTTGCGTTGCGATTTTTTTTATAGAGTTGACTTAAGATCCCCTTTTGACCCGGTTGCTTGCTACGACCTCAGCGCCGAAATCAAGTACTGCAAGGGGGGCTTGGGTTTTTGATGGGAGTCCATCGCGTGAATTTTCGTATCGCTGCTATC
>JABXWE010023398.1:0-23919 GCA_014611495.1 Limonius californicus | reverse complement strand
CTAGACGCGACTCGTGCGGTCTCTTATTTGGTTAACCCGGATCTGCGCTCTAAATTGAATTTAATTGAATTGACTGGGATTAAGTTAATTGAAGTATCAAGTTAACTTAATTAGAGGTGAATGATATTAAAGTGTGCAACTCGTTTGTTACCTTTATATGTTCCCAATGCTTAGACCGTAACTGTTCTTATTATATTCTGTTTTGCTGTTAAGTATGAAATATTCTGACTTCTGCCCCAATCCTGATTGTTAACTTATTTTTGTTGGCCCCTTTTTCCCGTTTTACCTACTCAAAATAATGCTAGACGCGACTCTTGCGGTCTCTTATTTGGTTAACCCGGATCTCCGCTCTAAATTAAATTAAATTGACTGGGATTAAGTTAATTAAAGTATCGAGTTAAGTTAATTAGAGGTGAATGGTATTAAAGTGTACAACTCGATTGTTACCTTTAGATGTTCCCAAAGCTTAGACCGTAACTGTTCTTATTATTATTATTATTAACTGATTTTTGTTGGCCCCTTTTTCCCGTTTTACCTACTCAAACAAGCTTTTGCGGTCTCTTATATGTCTTCCCGGAGCTACGCTTTGACTTCGTTAAGGGAGATTAATTTAGATTAAAATAACAGGGATCAAAGAAGATTATAGTTCCAGATCGTTTTCCCTTACTTGTGGAGGTTGCAGTTACCGAGTCCTAGATTTGCCCTAATTGGCCTACCCGGATCTGCGCCCTGAAATATTTTGCAATATCTTAACTTAACTTAAAATTAAAATTTTAAATTTAAGATTAAAATTCGTATTTTGACATTTATGGCGCTTTCTCCTCTTTTGTGAATTTGTCCGCTCCCCGACCGTCAGTAAAATAGTAAACGCGACTATTTTATTCCCCTCAGGGGTGGGCCCCGGGTTTGAAGTTTCTGCTGACCAACTGTAGTCAGTTGACTCAAATTTCGGTTGTTATTCTGGGTTTGAGTGTTTATGACCGTTTTTCAGGAATTTGTTTTATGGTTGTTTTATGGTTGCCTCGGCTGGCAAAATCCACTACCTGCCCTACGCTTGTACCCGAAAAATGACGCGCTTCTGTTTGGCCCGCTTTGCATTCATGTGCTACACAATATTATTTTATTTTATTTAATTGACTACAAGTCCTGCAAACACCTACAAAATATTACTTATACTTTAATCCACTTATCTTTTTTTTGTTCTCTCTGTATTTCTTGGGTTTTCCGGTTTCCACTACGTCCTGTTGGTCCCCTTGTCGGTCACGGATGTTTCACCTGTAATCGATTCCCAGGTGGATCCTCCCTAGGCTCGTAAAACGCACTTTAATTACACACACCTGACCGTGAAAGTTTGCACCCAAATTCTTCCTTTTTTAAAGGCTCGATAAGCAGTTTTGCTCGAGCGCGCCGAAAAACATCTGTATCCCAGCGCGTCCCGAACTCAACTCTTCTGGTTGAACTTCTGGATATAAGTGTAGATAAATTGTAACGTGCTTCACAACATGTTGATTATTTTGCTATGGTATTGCACTTTCCATAATTATCACGACTGAAAGGTTGCTGATTTTTCTAATGGTTAAGGTGTACATGATTTACTTGGTATAGTTAATTTTGAGATTCCCTTGCTAAATGATTTTGTAGGTTATGTTGTTTAGTTTGAAGTGCTGCGTTATTGTTTTGAGCAGCATCGTGGATTCTACTAAAAGATCTGTATCACTCGCAAACATCTCTAGAATAACAGGGGTCTGTGGAACAAGAATGTGCTCAAGAATGTTACTTTAGAGAATACATGTTTCGATTTTCTTAATTTCGGATTTTTATCCCGAATAAGTGAACAAGGTGGGGCCGTTGAGTGTAAAATGGTTTTTCGATCTACAGGCCTATCAGTCTAACAAAGTTATCAGTAGTATATTAAGAAAACATAATAAAGATTACATGATCAATATAAATCAGAACATTGTTATGGTCCAAACAATAGTTTTCGTCCCACCGCAACAAAACGGATGCAAAAGGCTCTTCAGCTGGCTCAGGAGATGGAGGAGGTTGATGGAAAGCACAGAAAACGCTTACAGGAGCCAATTCTTGATGATAGCATGTACAGGATGAGGCAACATAACTCTTACACGTCACAGGTAAACGAAAATGCCCGTGAAAGGGCCAAGGACCCACAGATTACGGGAATCGAACCTACCTTATTATGCTTCCTTACTACCTGAATATTTTTTACAAAATACATAAAATAAAGAAAATACAAATAGGTACACAAAAACAGCAAGTCATGGTTTTGAATAAAGATTATAAATACAACTTGAACAAGCTACAAAATAATTAGTACAATTAGATACGGAAAAAAAAAGTTCAAATCAGAACCAGAGGTGGCCCTGTTATATATTATGCATTTACTATAATATCAAAAAAGCTGCCTAGCCAATAAGAGTTGAGTTCATATAAAATAAGTTTAATTAATTATTACATTATAAATAAATTAGTATGAAAATCAAAGTAATTCTGTTTTCTACCATTCGAAGCACGTAAGAAAAGAAATCACTGCAGACAGTTTTTAACGGTATACATGGATAATGTTTATCTTGGTAGGGCGATAAAGTTGAGGTGAGCAGAAGAAGGATTTCTTTTTGTATCATTACTTGATAAATGCCTCTCGATGGACGAAGGCCGAAAAGACGGAAGCACACGAAGGGGAACGACGGACTGGATTGCGATGGATTACATCATATTGAGCGATTAGCATCTTTCTGCAGAAAACGGCGAACTAAATATCTTAAACCAACCAGGAGCCAAGAATACGGGCACAGAGTTTTTGTTAAAACGGCGATAATGTTAACAGGGGAACGGGGGTTAATTTATCTGCTCAAAGCAAAACGACAACTGTATTCTTAAATTTTTTAATTACACAAATAATTATCAGTCCCCATACTCGCCACGGCAAGATTCTGGCCTGGATCCTTTGATTTTATGCGGCTATCAGCAATCCAGTCGATACAACTTTTAAAATTACCCAAAACGCTTGCAACTTCAGGAAATTTGTCGCTGATGCAGACGAAACAATACATATTCCAATGATTTTTTTGGGGTAGCGGAAGGTGACCTATGATGCTTTATTTGGGAATTAAGATGGGAATTTAACAATTCTCTGAATATAGAAAATAGCCAGGCGAACAACTTTAAACTAAGACTGAAGCTATCAACTACAAAGAATAACATACTTCGTGGAAGAAGGGTTTAAGCAACAATGACAAATTCCTGAATCATATTTATAATAAAAGGTACAAGCATTTATACGAGGGTCGTGAGTTTTATGTTTAAAGGCGTTTTATGTACGAGTAACACGTTATAGTTTCTATAAAGTAATTTGGGACAGTTCAGGTATACGAATTGACGTGTGTTTTATTGTGAATGATATTTTATTTATTTATAATTAATTTTTGGGCATGCCATTTGCTTGTTGTACTATTAAAGAACACATGCACGTCTTTATAGGATTTAATTTCAGGATCAGTTGTATTAAACCTAACAACAAAACAATGAAGATATAAACCATCCTGCCGACGCATATACCATACTTGTTTTTAATAAAGATATGCTCTTGCATGACGAAAATATACTCTTTGGTTCATAGACATTGTGTTTCCTTGTCTTACTCGTCAGATGACGAACTTACGAGGTATTACGTCCTCTTCGATTATTACTTTTAATGTTTTTTCGTATATATGTTTAATAAGTTCTTATATCGTGAGTTTATGTTTGCGTTATCCGATGCTTGGAATATGCCCCATATTTCAATAGAATCAAAAACTTTATTATAGTCAGCGAAGAGTACTGGAATGTTGTAGTCTTTACATTTTTTAATTAATATTTTGGTGTTTTGAATTTACGCTACAGTATTATATTCTCCTTCTTCTTCGAGTGCTTTATCTATCATGGGACGTAGCGATCTTCACTCCTTTGCTTGTGTTGCGTGTTTAAAGTACGACAGACATAGAGGACTTACCGCTTAACGTGTGCTCCGAACCACGAGAAGTGTAAACACTTCCAC
The DNA here is from genome assembly GCA_014611495.1 of Limonius californicus. NCBI lineage: Eukaryota > Metazoa > Arthropoda > Insecta > Coleoptera > Elateridae > Limonius > Limonius californicus. The sequence continues at coordinate 19,865 of JABXWE010023398.1, read as the reverse complement.
TGCAGAGGAGATTTACTAGGCAGAATACCTAGCCGGTTTGTCATTGCCTTGAGAGGGAGAACGGCCGTTAAAAATCCGATGTTCCGGGTACTGGGAATAGAACTTCGGCGTAGAAGTCTAACGCACTAACCTCTATCCCACGGCCGCCTCTAGAGTATTATATTATCCTTTACAAACCCAGCTTGTTTCGGAGGCTATCAAACTTAATTAATTAATTTTTAACGTGTCACACATCGCAGTGGTACGGGACCTACGGCTTTACTTCTTATCCGGCAGAAGGCGTATTTTCACATTTTTATCAAAATCTCGCCGACTTTGGACAGGTTCGACCCCGCGTCCCTTGGATCTAAAGGCAAATGCGCTAACCACTAGACCACCTAGGCTGGTGGTAGTTTCATTTACTTAAAAAAAAGCGGCTTAGGTATGTTGTAAAATTTTAGCTACTAAAGCGGTTACACCTATTACAATAGGTATGATTTTGGCATCTTTCAGTTGATTTCTCTGATTCATTTCCAGAGCTAAGTTTAAATACTTGTATATCTTTCATTTTCAGTCTTAGTTGTTTGAGAATCGGCAGGATGGGCCATGTCTATCAAATATTCGAGCACCTTGTGATGGTCGAAGAGAATTATATCTGTTCTGTTAGTACCAACCATTTTTACCGAATGTAGTCATTCAATGTTCCAATACGTCTAGCTATATTATTGTCTAGAATTGGGTCGTAAGTGATTGTAATATGGATATTAGTAGATTTTTGCTGCAGGATTATTGTTTGGTATATTACTGACATTGTTAAATTATGCGGTACAAGGTGTTCAGTATTTGCCACTTTTGTACTGACAATTCTTTTATCGTCGCGACCAAGTGTTTAACCGTCCAACCCCAACTTCTCCTCAAATTAATTATTTTTAACTCTTCACCCTGTTCGTTCCATGCGACAATAATCGAGTACTTACCACAGCGTTTCACTGTTTTGTATTAATAGTGACGTTCAGAAGTAGTTTGAAGGTACTTAAGTACTTTAGGAGTGTTTTTTTTTCCTTTTACATGGGTATGTCAAATCAAGCAAACTGCTCATTTGTTTTTCAAATCATTTACTGTAGGTTGTTTGTTTGTTTGTTTTTATTGGGCAAAGAAGGTAACTATGAGTATTGCCTATTTGGATAATTCCTACATCTGTAGTGATTTTTAACGTGTTACTCATCCCAGTGTCACGGGACCTACGAACCTTACTCATAAACGACAAAAGGCACACTATCAGATTATTCCTCGCCAGAAAAATTTCATCCACTTCGGTTGGTTTCGAACCCGTATCTATTGGATCTTGACTAGACCACCGAGGCCGACATTTATTGAAATTGAAGCATAACATTAGTATCACAGAGGGACACATTATACAATTTCAAGTTAAACGTTTATCTCCAACATTTTTCTATTCTACTATAATTTTATTACAATATGAAGATAGAACGGTCGGGTACAAAATGGAAACTAGCATTTTACCGAAAAAATAACAGTAAAATGAAATGAAACAAAGGATAGTGTAAAATATGGTTTCACGTTTTTACACGGTTCGGAGGAAAACATTAACACATAGGTATAATTAAATAAATCGTATACAGTTTACAAAGGAAAATAAATATATTTAAAACTGGAAATAATCAACTGATCAGCTTTTGTTTAAATAGAAATGCAGAGTGTTCCTTAAGTAATGTCGAAAATGTCAGGAAGTGTATATTTCCAAAAATTAAGAATATTCAAATTTTCCCAAAATCCTTTATATTCGAAATAAAGGGTGTTAAATATTTAAAAGACATATAATTTTGTTAATTTTATCTGATAAGGAAATCGTGTGCAAATTTTAATATCAGAATCACAATGCCACCGACGTCAACGTCATTTTAAAAATTTAAAAATTTTTCAGGTGTCGAAAAAGTTGTACTTGCAATAGTGATCATTTTTGTTGCTTTGTAGCTTGCGAATATTATCTTGTTTTAAAACGTCCGAGTTTACAAACGCCGAAAAAGCTGAAATGCATTACTTCCTGCCAAAAATACACTGAAGGCAAAGCGAATATGCCATAAGAGGTTTCCAGATACACGATTACCTTGTATTACACGGAGGGAGTCTGGTTAATTTTTGAGATACAACATTAGCCTTCCTTCTTCAGAGTTGCCGACGACATCGCTTAAATATCCGGAAATCCAGACGAAATACAAGAAATTTTAAACCAACTACGAGATAAATCATTAAAAGTAGGCCTGTCAATAACCATAAACAAAACAAAAATAATGACCATCTTTCCCATATAAAATATGCAATTTCCAATGAAAAAACTCACCAGCTATATGCACCTAGGTTATAAGATCGTCTTAGATAAAGAATACCAAAATCTGAAATACGAAGAAGAATCAACCACGTAAGGGTAGCCTTTGGAAAATTAACCACAACATGCCCAGTCAAATACCGAACAACCTAAAAACAAGTTTTCGATCAGTCATTAACTACGAAAATCTGTTACCCAGTTAAGAATAGCTCAACGGAAAATAGAACGCTTAATGTTAGGCACCTTATGGGATACGAACAAACCGAATAGATCAGGAAGCAGACTAAGGTACAGGATATTGTACATATGATAGTCGATAGCATCTATGAAGTGGAACTGGACGGGGCACGTTACACGAATGAAATATGACAGGTGGAGAAAGAGAATCATGCAGTTGAGACCAAAAGCCAACAAAAGATTACAAGAACGACCACCAATGAGATCGACAGACGAGTAAAAACGTTATATCGGAAACAATTGGATTGGAGTTGCACAGAAAAGGGAAAGCTGGAATAGTTTGAGGGAGGCCTATGTACTGCAGTGGACAAAAATAGGCAAATGTGATGATGATGACTAACCTTCCCGGTAGGACAACCACGGTTGAAACACCATATCTAGAGGAAAAAGTATTTAGAATAAATATTAAGTTAAGGAAACTCGTTCCATAAGTGCAAGAACAGTTGAACATAGTTCAATGTAAGCCACAAAACATATGGAAAATTTTAAAATTTTGCTGGTTCTACCCGTACCATATTCAGCATGCGCAAGCCTTGTTGTGACAAGATTTCCTTCAAGGTTTCGGCTTCTGTCAGTGGTTACTTGAAACAATCGCTCAAAACCCAAACTGGCTTGTTGAAATACTGTTCACAGACAAAAGTGATTTGTTTAGGGATGCCATTATGAACTTTTATAACAATCAACTGTGGATTGAAGAAAATCTGCAGACCACAATCGATTCCAGCATCAGTAATTTCTCAATGTATGGGCTGGTATTATCGGAGATAATTTTATTCGGCCAAATTTTTCATCTGAACTCCCAACGGGTGTTTCTTACCGACATTTCCGTGACGAAGATCTATCTGTGTTTTTGGAAAATATTTGATTATAGCTAAAGAACACTATGTGGTTTATGCACGATGGTGCTCCTGCATATTTCAGTATTGCCGCAAAGGAGTATTTGAATATAAACTATACTGATCGCTGGTTAGGTCGTGTTAGACAAGATATGGGGAAGACATAGTAGGGACGTAGAGGAGAAAGCATGGTGACCGCGATTGCCAGATAAGAAAGCCCTAAATGATTTTCTTTGGGGGCATGTCAGACCGCTAGTGTATTAAACTCCAATTGTGGACGTGAATAATTTGCGGATCTGAATTGTCGACTCTTTTAATTCCATCAGGAATACACCCAGAATTTTCGAACGTGTACGGCAGTCAATTGCGAGATAAATGACAGCGGCCGTACTGCTACAAGAAGTACATTTTGAACAATTTATTTAATACGCAATGTACATATTATGTATTGCAGTGTTCATTTACTTAACAGTTGATTAATTATTTTCTGGAAATATTCAACACTATTTTACGAAATTAAAGCATTTTGGGAAACATTTTTCGTCTTAATTTTCGGCTTCAAATCGGCCAAGGAATCACTCCCTGAACTTTTCGATATTACTTAGGAATCACCCTGTATAATGCACGCGTGAACAGTACCACTAATTTATTTTACTTTAATGCATTTACGAATAATTTTGAGGTTTTGCAGCCTTATCAAGTTTCCAACCAACAATAAAAGTTGTATTCTACAGAATAATGGTAAATAAATAAATTGGAATTACATGGTATTGTTTGTTAATAAAATTTCAAATGTAAACTATCAATTATTAATGTGTGGCAGGTAGAAATGTTTATAATGTTTACATCTTTATAACTACAGATTAATCTAAGACCATACTTTAATGTAATGTGCGTTTTCGGCTTGGGTTTTTATTGCTTTCATGGTAGTACCCGTGGTTAGGTATATTAGTTACTGGGGATGCAGAAAACAGTTTAGTTAAAACTTACATCCAAAATATATCCCTAGAGGTCATTTAAAAGTGATATCCAACACTATCGTGAAGAAATGGATGTAACGCAATTGAAAATCATCAGTGTAGATAATAACGTCACGTTAGCTCTTTTGCCGACGGTTTTTCTTCTTTTTCCTTTTTTGGGTAGTTGACTATCATCTATCCTATCGACATGTTGATTTCAATATTTTCTTCGTTGTTTTATGTATTTCGTTGGGTAGTCTCACATTGCATATTTCTCTTAAATGTCTTCATTTAGAATTCTGCCTGTTTTTCCCTGTATCATTTTCCGTGTCCTCATCTCCACAGTTCTCATTATTTGCATCGTCTTTGCTGTATTCGCCGTGGTTTCTGCGCATAGGCCATAATTGGTCTTAAATATACGCCTTTTGCTTTCGGTGTTCGTGTATTTAGTTCTCCATATAAAATCTTTCAGGCTTGATGCTATTCGTGCCGCTTTGATGGTTCGTGTTCGTACCTTTTTATCCAAGTCCTTCACTAGATATTTCGGCACCTAAGGTATTAAAAACTCATCACCTGTTCTATTATGTTTCTGCCTAGCTCCACTTTGTAACACAGAAGTTCTTCTGATGCTGTCATGCATTTATTTTTATCGACGTTAATAATCAATTTAATTTGGTTAAATGTGTAGATCATCTTCACTGTCTGAAAGTAGGACTGCACCGCCTATAACAGGTGATGTTAAAATATGTTTCCCATATTATATCAGAATTTCTTTGGCAAGTCAATTATTATTGTGCCCTTAGTTAAATGAGATAGGATAAGACTAAGAGAGTCCCCTTGTTGTATTCCGGTGCTGATAGAAATTGTTTTAGTATGTTGATGGTTTACCATCACACAAGTTTTGCTTTAATAACTTAGATCTTCATTATCTTTCTTCATTGATGGTCCATACCGTTGTCCCGGAGAGCTTTTAGTACGTCATCAAATCTGACTCTATCGATTGTTTTGGTTATGTCCACAGCACATGTAGGCAGTTCTGTTGTATACGGTTCTATGCCATTAGCGCGCCATCCGTTTGCTCGCCGTGCGTTATGTAAGTGTAACTGTACCTACGCAAAAGAATGTTTCTTTTTTGTTAGGCACTTTCGTTTGTAAAATATCTTGGCGTGCCTTTTGCTTCATAAATAATGCCTTCAATGTTAATTTCAGATACCATAGCTTTAAAAAGTAGATTTTGAGTTTTTAAAGACAGTCGTTTATACACCAAGAATATCGTGAAAACTGCTGGTAGCATTTTCAAAATAGAAATTTATTAAGGAGGTAAAAAATTTAATTACCATTTGAAAAAATTTGAGAGATTAGGGAAATTGAAAATTTTCGGATATACCACCAGCATAATACGCCAAATGTCAATAAATAATGCTTTATTTTAAGAATAAACTACTTGTCGTTGCATCTGTCCGGCGAGAAATCGGGTTGGCGAGCAATAGGCATGGCGAGCAAACACTGGCGAGCAAGTGGGCAGTCACCGTAATATTCTATGACAGTGTTTCCCTAACTTTTATTTAAATGGCACTGAAATAATCTGGAAAATCTATTTTGGTCTATATAAGCAGCGGACCATTATGAGAATAGTCATCTTTTCAAAATTGCGTACTGTAATGCTGACTGGGTTGAGTGAAATAAACCGATAAGAAATATTTAAACTCAGTACGAGCTATTATAAAGGTTTTATTTTGTACTACATTAGAGGTCAATACCACCGCAAATTATTTAATTCACACTTTCATTCAAAGTTCTAATAAGTAGGAGATAGACTAGGCAAATGAGTTGTTATATGCACCGATGGCGTCAAGCACATCTATGTGGTCTTATTGTCTGATTAAAAGAGATAATGCCAAATGCTGCATTGTTACACTGTTTCTCAGTCGAAACGTTCTTGCCTCAAAATCTTTACACTCTGAAATTTATTGTGTTTTCAAAAATGTCATTAAAGTGGTAGATTCCATCAAGGGAAAGCATTTCAGGCTCGTGTTTTTCGAAAAGATTTGTGAAGACATGGGTTCTTTATACGCAAATGTTTTTTATCACTCGGAAGTAAGATGGTTTTCAACGGGTAACATCTTGAAAAGTTTTCCAGTTAATAGCGAAACATTTGATGTAACTCCAAGATGAGAAACCGGAAGATGAGAACATGTTTTCCAATTCCCTTTGTCTGCTTAGAATGGCTTTCCTTTCTGATATTTTCGAACACTTAAATTCTCTGAATAGCAGTTTGCAAGGTCGCGATATTAATATAATAACGACCACGGACAAAATTAATGAATTTATAAGAAAACTTTATTTCTGGTCGATATCAGTTGGAAAAAAGTAGTTCGAGTGGTCCCAGTGCATTCAAAAACTCATGGGGGACTTAGTTAAGGATGATAATTTGATTATTTCTGAGAACGTGTTTACAGATATGGAAGTTAGTTTGCACAATTTAAAACAAACATCTCATTGGCTATTTCCCCAAAGAAACTCGAAACAGTTATTATAATCACAAGTGGGTACTGAATCGGTTTTGAGGCAATTCAGTTGAACATGCTGAAATTGCGACTAACGTGAAAAAAGAACTTATCGATGTATCATGCGATGTAATGTTGAAAGAACACTTCTCTTCCCAGAGCATAGATAAATTTTGGACCAAAAGAATGCAAGAGTACCCCGAACTTGCAGACAAAGCTATACAGTCTTTATGCCATTTGCTACATCATATTTGTGCGAATTACCTTTCTCGCCTATGACGACCATGAAAACAAAAGTACGAAATCGCATCGAAGTTGAAAATCATATTATTGTGTGTGTATCAAATACAGAGCCCAGATTTGAAGAGCTGGTTTCAGAAAAACAGGTACATACATGGCATTAATGTTTTTATTTTCCCAACTTGCTTTTATGTATACAGATATTTATATTTTTAATATTTTAAATTTGATTTATTTATGTTTGCGATCCCTCAACCCTGTGTGTTAGTTTCGCGCTTATCTAATATACAAACAAATTTTAATTTAACAGCTTTTAAGTGCACAAAAACGATTGAATTGTATCATATCCTTCGTTTCGGTTGCAAACTATTGGCCTTAGAATTTTTTTATACATATGGTACAATCTTCTTCATTTACTTCCTTACTCTCTCAACTCATCACTTAATGTGTAATGGCATTCCTTTTTCTGACTTTTTGGAGTAACCCGTGACTACCTTAAATTTTTTGAAAAATAATTGTCTCAAAACTGTTTAATTTTTATCATAAATGCACCGAAAGTACTTCGTGAAGGCTTATTCTAATTCTAACAGCTAGATGCTCTCACTCGTTTTCTATCACCGCAGTTATTAAAGGCATGATGGAATTTTGTGTTTCTTTTTACTTGTATACTTATCGAGAACATCAACTAGTTGAGAGAATTGACTAATCGGCGTTCGAGATAACAAAGTTCGATTGTAGTATGCGTTTACGTATAAAATTCAACGTATTACAATACATCATTTGTTAATTTTATCTATTCCTTTTAGCTATTCCGAAGTTGCCTGCATATTCTTCTTCATTCTCTTGCTTTTTGGCTAAGGTGGCGTTATAATCTGCAATGATGATTTTAATTTGGATTAGAAAATTTGTTTGTGACGTCTACGTCCGAAATCGCATTTAAATGGCTTTTTGTGATATTTTTTGATCTAAGGTTTTAACAAACTGTTTTTTATAAATATGTTTACCATGTATGCTGAAGCTCTACCGCAAATTTTGGTATTAGTTGATTTGTTGTTGTTGTTGGTCACCGTCTTTTACAAGTCATTCCAAAGCTTGAGATCCAAAACGTATAATATCACCGTTAAATAAAAAATAAGGTAAGTTAAAATAGATGCTAATTTATTTTTATTGAAATTAATTTTCCCTGTGTACAGCCTCTATAATCATTATTGCAGTTAATATGGCGGTGAAACTTCAGACCCCCTGCGCACGAATAATGGCTCAGCGACAGGCTCGACCATAATCATATCAGTAGCTAGAAGAAAATATAAACAGTTAGCAACAGAAAATTATCCATTTGCATTATAATTTTACTTTAATAAAACTACGATGCATTTTTGTTGGTTACGTACGTACTTGAACTTCCCTATGACATAAATATAGTGTTCTATGAAATATAATATCGACAGCTATTGATACGGTAGAAAAGCCGAAAATTATAACAGTACGTAAATATTAAGGAAAAGTATCTACTACAACGTAAAATAGATGTAACAATAACACCGGCTGAGAATAACAAATACAATTTCTTATGATAATTCCTTTACTGATTTACTTCGACGATGTTTTAGTACGGCTATTAAACGATCCTACACATATAAATATAAACTGCTAATTAGTTAAATTAGTAGTATGATAACCTACTCATCGTATCTATTATATCAGACAGAAAGGGAGAAAAACCACAATCAGAAAAATTATATATTTAAGTCATACGTCTAGACGTAGCCCATCGTTTCTGCAAATTTTTGTTAATTTTGTAACGCCCCATAACATCGCAATAGTCACATGAGTTACCAAAAACCTGCGCACAAATCCCCACGGGCAACAACAAGACAAATTGACAAGACCAACACACTTTCTGGTAACAAATTTGGAAACACCGAAATATTCTACCCACTGGTAACTCACTGCACGTATCGATGTTTTTACCAGGGCTCTCTTAGTTTGCGAAACGGGGTGGGTGAAAATAATCCTCAAGCTACAATCTTTAAAGGGCGCCAGGATTCTACTTCACCAGTCGTCGTGCAGTGATAAGTCGGACCTACCTTACCGAATCCACATAAGGGTAAACTCTTACCTCGCAGAACGAACTTCAACGGTTCCAACAAAAACACAAACAAGGCAACAAGACACAATAAAGCGCAACAAATTAAGTAAATACTGAAAATAATTATATTGATTAAAAGTATGCGAACACCCTGTATATAAATCAACCCCAAATTAAATATAATATAATATAACTCCAATGTAAAGGAATACACCTTGTATATCTATCCAATAAACATCAATATAAAATATGACCAAATAAATGGTACACCCTGTAGATAATTATATATAATTAAAGAAAATGAATCACACTTGGGTGAAGCCCAAGTTGTAACATTAAAGAAACTTACAAAGTTTAATTAAAATTAGATTTTGGGAGAATGACCAAAGCATTCGAGGTGACGACTCGAATGGAAGGAACCAACTTACGTTTCTCAAGGATGATGTGTGAAAACAAGGAGAAACAGAATAGCGTATTAAATCCCTATATGACTGATCTGGATCACATTGCAGATCTAAATCCAAACTTAATGATATTCAAATTTTATATACCAATCTGAAGATTCCGCACGCTGGGGAAAAATTATGCAAGGCCTTGTACAATGCAGCGTTTAAATACCCGGAACTCATTACCGGGAATTCGAGACGTGAATAAATTTAACCCAATCCGCTTACCTTTCTCGTAAAATAATATATTATGTTATAGTGAATCAAAAATATTACCCAAATTTCTAATTTTTAACAGCCGGGTCAATATACACAACGGCAAAATAGGCAAAAATGAAATGTAAAGAAAACAGCTGGCAGCAAAAGGTAAACAATGAATTAACAGAGACGTAAGTGATTACTTCTGCTACACTGGTTGATAAATGACGGTAAGTGATCTAAATAATTCGTTACTAAATACAATGATAACAGAAATATAATGTTAAACTACAACATTTTTATTTCACAAAACTCGGACAAACCAAATAACAGACAGACCTTCTTCTAGGTTATACACGAGCAAAAATTGTGGACGTCCCCACGTCCTTCAATTAACAAAGTTCCACGATCGAAGAGAACAAAGTATAAATTCTAACCTGAGCTTCTGAAAGTGTCCTTACGGCTGGATCACAGCGATATCCGAAGGCAAACGTTCCCCAGGTTTATGAAGACGACAGCTTCTACAGGAACGGCCAGGTAACTCAGGAAGGACGAATACGGTTTCCGAAACAGAAATATTCTTCTCTCGTCGAGGAACCCCAGATAACGAAGATCGGCTACAGGGAAGCGGTCCACAGGCAGCTTCAGAAATACGGCCCCAAGAGCGTGCTTCACTATCACGAAACCATGCGGCGGCCGCAGTTGGCGGGTACTAGTAACGTATTTAATCGGGCAATAAAACCCTCGAGAATTTATTTAACCACAAAAATATTAAACAAAATAACGCAGAAATCTCTTTCAGGACAGGATGATTAACTGAATCCGAAATACTCGCAGATATAAATCTTTAATTAATCAACTTCACCACATCACCAGCAAACCAGCTGCACCTCGTGAACGTCAAGAAGGAAGTCCTCAAGAATTTCCCCAACAGGAAACTCCCCCGCCTCATAAATCAAAATTCACTCCTACGCTTACAAAATTATTCAAAATTTCCTAAATGTCAGGAAGCAAACCCACATAACCTGATCATTTCTTAACCTGGAAGATGACCTACCCGGGGTAATTTATAAGCATCCTATGTGCATCCGCAGCGGTTACAAAACTACAGTATCCGTTACGTTCAACTTAAAGTTGAGAAATAGTTATTCTACATAGTTAACTTTATCGCAACGAAAAGGTTAACTTTTAATTAACTCTCAAAGTGCACCTTACAGCTACGTATCTTTAAAGCGACCTATAGTAGTTAATTTTCAGTTACATGCCCAATAACAGATTTTACAAGTCAATAAGAAGATGGCAAATGCTTGCGAAAAAATAGTCATTATATCTAATTGATAATAGTTGCACATGCTGTTGTGAATAACTATATTGCAACTGGGTTTTAAATTACTCAAGTCAATTTAGGTATTGACCGAATGGGACCGCGACGGTCTAGTGCGAGAACGCATTGGCCACTCGAGGCCACAGCAAATGCAGTTGCTCCGTTGGGGCGATCGAATCTCGACTGGGGCGACCGCATTTGCTTAGTTAAGTTTAAGGTGCATGTTGCATGAATGTTTATTGTGTAAGGGACGCCCGCACCCCCCTGAAGTAATGCGAAAGTGGTTCCGGGGGGGGGGGAGGAACGGTAGTATGAATGAGTGAGAAAAAAGGTATTGACCGAATATCTATCTACTTCCCTGTTGTAATTAGTAGAAAAAATATTGACAACTTGAACTTAAATGTAATGTAATTATTGTATATTTCCCATTTTTTCAATGATGTAGTTTCTTACTAAAATGTTAACCCAAACTACAGTAAATCATATTACTTGTTTATTGAAGGAATCGCCTAAGATAATTTTTGATATTCCTTTGACATTTTCCTTCGCTAACTTTCGACAACCTTCCAGTTTCCCTTGAGGTCATCTAACAGTTAATCCACGGAAATTTTCACATCTGAAGTAAAGTTAATTGAGAAAATATAGCGGAAACGATATTTTTAAATCGTTAGCTGATGTTATGGTATTTGTATAATAATATGGTTTCCATGAAATCTGTCCATACAAGCATTCGGTAAACCTGGAGCAACACATTGTTTAATGTTTAATATATTAATATGTTTAATTATCTATAATTCTAATTGTCATTGTATTATATCAAAATATTTTAATAAGTATATTACTGCTGGGCCGTATTTAAGGTTATTAATCAAACATTTTGTTATTGTACAAATTTTTGCGTTATATGCTTGTGTAGTGGACGTGTTATGTTTACATTTTTATGTTAAGTTTCCTGTCCATGTTAGGTGTATGTTTGGTTGCATACGATTGGGATTTCGGTGCGCGCTTTGTGACCTTGTTGGTTTGAATTTCTTTGCTTCCTGACATTTAGGGAATTTTAAATAATTTTGTAAGTGTAGGTGTAAATTTGGGATTTTTGAGGCGGGGGTGTTTTTTGTTGAGAAGATTCTTAAGGACTTCCTTCTTGATTGTCACGGTGTGCAGTTGCTTTGCTAGTAATGTTCCGTTGATTAATGAAAGATTTATATATCCGCGAACATTTCGGATTTAGTTAATCATCCGGTTCTGTAAGAGAATTTATGCATTAGTTGGTTTAATATGTTGGTGATTGAATAAATTCTCGAGGGTTTTATTACCCGATTAAATACATTACCAGTACCCGTCTATTACGGTCGCCGCATGGTTTCGTGATAGTGTAGCACGCTCGTGGGCCCGTGTCTCTTAAACTGCCTGTGGACCACTTTTCTGTAGCCGATCTTCGTTTTCTGGGATGCTCGACTAGAGAAGAGTTTGTCTGTTTCGGAAGCCGTATTCGACCTTCCTGAATTACCTGCCCGTTCTTGAAGAAGTCATCTTCGTAAACCTGGGGAACGATAGCCTTCGGTATCGCTGTCATCAAGGCGTTTGGACACTCTCAGAAGCTCAGGTTAGACTTTATCACTTTATCTTCGATCGTTGTTCCGGATAATTGAAGGACGTGGGGTCGTCCACAAATTTATGCCCGTGTATAACCTAGAAGAAGTTCTGTCTGTTATGTGTTTTGGTCTGAGTATTGTGAATTAGTAATTTTGTATTTTAATCTTTTATTTCGGTTATCACTGTGTTTAGCAACAAATTATTTATTTCACTTAACGTTATGTATCAACCTGTGTAGTAATCACTCACGTCTGTTTTATTTTATTGTTTACATTTTGCGATCAGCTGATTTACATTTCAATTTGTGCGTATTTTGCCGTAGTGGATATTGTCCCGGCTGTTAAAAATTGGATATTTGGGATTTTTGATTCTGTATAACTTTTATATTTATGTTACGAGAAAGGGGATGCGGATTTTGGTTTTATATTTAAGTCACTACTCGAATTTCCGTTATTGCGTATCGGGTATATCTAACGCTGTATTGTACAAGGCCTTGGATAATTTTCCCCAGCGTTCGGATTGTGGTAATTTTAAGTTTGGGTAGTTTACTATCTTTGCCTTTAGATCTGTTTTGTGATTCAGATCAGTCATTTAGGGGTTTAATCCGCTGAACTGTTCCTCCTTGCTTTCTCACGTCATATGTAAGAAACGTATTTTGGTTCCTTGGTTTGCCTCCCAAAATCTAATTTTATTTTAAACTTTGTAAGTTTCTTTTAACGTTACAACTTGGGCTTCACCCAAGTGTGATTCAGTTGCGTTTATTTGATTCAATTATATACAGGGTGTACCATTGCATTGGTCATCTCTTATATATTTATGTTTATTGAACATATTTACAGGGTGTATAATTTACATTGGACTTATATTATATTATATTTAATTTGTGGTTGATTTATATGCAGGTTGTTTGCAATTTAGTGACCAATATAATTATTTTTAGTTTATTACGGAATTTGTTGCGTTTTATTGTGTCTTGTTTCCTTGTTTATGTTTTTGTTGGAACCGTTGACGTTCGCTCTGCGAGGTAAGAGTTTACCCTTATGTGGATTCGGTAAGGTAGGTCTGATTTATCGACGACTGGTGAGGTAGAATCCTGGGGCCCTTTGAAGATTGCTAGTTTGAAGATCATTTTCACCCACCCCGTGTCGCAGACTGAGAGAGCCGTGGTGAAAACACCGATACGTGCATTGAGTTACCCGTGGGTAGAATATTTCGGTGTTTCCAAATTTGTTACCAGAAAATGTGTTGGTCTTGTTAATTTGTCTTGTTGTTCCCGTGCGTAGGTTTTTGGTAACAGACGTCACACCCCAGCTTAGTGTATAAACACAACTGTCTCCTCTTCGCACACGGTCTAGGATTTTTGAGCAATAAGTAGGACCGAGTAAGAAGAACTGGCGGACCAGAAAAACAGCCGTGTTGACTAACGCACTTGGTCTTCGTTTGCAAAAATATGCGATTACATTTTACTAGTAAAATGACATCCTTCTTAACTACCATTAAGCCAACTATTGTGATAAACTTTTCTTAAGTAAAAGGTGACCGTTAAATGCTTGCAGTATTTGTTCAAATAAATCTACAGCAACTAGCAATAAAGTTGGGGAATATCCAAGTTTCTTCAAGAATCATTTTAGATTAGTCGTAGGTACACTTACGTACTTGTCTTTAAAATTTCCAGCATAACCGAATTTACTTAAAGTATTATGAAAGGGATAAGTAGTTGGATTAAAACATTCTATTACTCTTATTTAGTGGGTATTAGGGGTTTTTCTTGGAAAACCGGATAAGTAATAAACGTGGACCGTTGCACAACATAAATTATTTTTTGAACCGTAAGGCATGCGCAGTATCTCTCGGGGATCAAAGTATGGCTATTCTGTAATCGTTCCTTCCGAGAAGTAGCATTTCGATTTTCACTTAGCATTCACAAGTTTAGTGTGTGCATCGTATTACGTAATTATTAAGGTAAGTTTATATTTTTTCATTTTTGGCTAAGATTTACGGTTTTTCAATCGATGAATTGCAGATGTACCACAAGTATTCTAAAGGACATTCCTAAGTATCAACTTAGGCAAACCAAAAATGACATTCTTAGTACCAGTGATGGCGCTGTCTCTGTGAAACACGTTGGCAACAAGCCAACGCTTTGGTACAAAGTGTTTATTTTATGCTATTACGTTTTAATTGAATATTAGGATGTGACACGAGCTGCTAACTCATTTTTTATATTTTAGGTTAAGCATTTATCAGCTGTTGGTGGTACTAGCGTTGGACATGCAACGAGAAGAATCTGGTCCATCATGGTGACAGATACGGCCAGTAATGGATTAAGCTGGATCGGTGCCCATCAGAAACTGCAGGGATTGAATATAAATCGAATAGTCATTGGTATGTTATACTTTCGTTACTATAACCTCTTATAATTTAATTACACTTACACTGAATATCTCATGTCTCTTTTTATATTTGACGTAATTTATGCATTTTTGCACTTCATAATTTAGGAATTATTTGATAACATAATTTATCACATTTTTTAAATTTAAGTTAAGACGTACATTTTTCTAAAACGTTATAAAACCAGGTAAACTATTAAATATTGCTCTGTGAGAAAGTTCATGGGGTTGTTTGAAGCCTTTCTTTAGGTAGTTTCTCTTAATAATCAAATCAAAGAAATTTAATAAATAGTTATCGTTTATCATAGCGGAATAAAATATAATTAACATTTTTGGGTCCATTAGGATCAATGTAACACCAGTCGGTATTTGTTGGATAAAATTTTTTGCTGTAATGTAACCACCCCGTTTAGTTTCATGATATTGTATTTTACAATTTAGGAGGGGGGGGATTTATTTAAAGAAGCATATATTACACAACATTAACACGTTTAAAAACACGAAATGGTTTATTTAATTACCACAAATATAAGGGTAAATTGGGTTATTGGGTTATTAATACTAGAAGTTGGAAAAATTATATATATATATATATATACATATACGTCGAACAGATAAGTTTTGTTAAGAAATTATTGTTTATTTACAGTTCCAGTACGAACGATTATACCAGGTGCCACGAAACTGGACATTTGGTCCACCACTAAAGTTTAGGTCCGGCAGTCTGCAGAAAGACTCAAGAAGTCTTTATAAAAATTCTGGTATATGATATGTTAATAATTTATTGTATTTAAAATAGTTTTATAATAATAAATAGCAATTTTTTGTACACGAATTTTTTATTTACACATTCTGAAAGAAATTGTACCTTCTTGATTACAATGGACATTATTTTTGGGTATGCCGAGGAGGTGCCCAAATTATAATTTTCAAGGTTAACTTTTGGACATCTTTTAATGTTAACCAAAATATGATTTTCAAGGTTAACTTTTGGACACCTTCTATAATTAACCAAAAGACGACTTTCGAGGTTAGCTTTTGGACATCTTTTACGGTTAACCAGAAGATGACTTGCAAGGTTATCTTTTGGATATCTTTTATGGTTAACTTTTTACCGACTTTATGGATGCCTGATAGTTGCCCTATGGTTAACTAATTTGTGACATAGTTAACCTACAGGATATCTTTTGGTTAACTATTGGTGACCTTGTATTTTTGAGAGGTAACTTTTAGTTATCTTTTGGGTAACTTTGGTTATGTGGAAAAGAACTAAAAATCCAACAAGGTCACAAAGCGCGCACCGAAATCCCAATCGTATGCAGCCAAACATACACCTAACTCGGACAGGAAACTTAATACAAAAATGTACACATAACACATGTAATGAGAATATTATATTAATAAATAAACACTTAAATCTATTTTTATTTTTTCCATGTTTTTGTATTATTCAAAAATACACCAACGGTTTCTGATTTTCAAGAATGAAAAAAAAATGCTAAGCGGGCTACACCAATAAGTAGAAATTTTTAGTTAGGCTATATTAGCCGCTATTACTTCAACAACTTTATATAAAATTCTTTGAATGATTATGAGCAGATACAGCAAGAATTTTAAATATGGTAAGTAAGTTTACTCACTTGCAAGAGGTAACAAACCTTCTAGTTTTTTTTTAGGCTGGTGAACAAATTTTAATTTAAGAATTATTTATCGTATATAGCCGATTTCATTAATTGAATATTAAATGAGTTATAAATTAGTAATTTCAAAAAATAAATACTTACCCATACATGCAAACGCTACCAAAACAACAAATATTTGATTCAACATTTTGAAATGTAAGAGCGATATTTTCAGTTTAAAAATTGTAAAGCAGTTTCTGTCTATATACTGTTGAATTTCTGCATTCCAGGGATTTAAATTACTAACAAACAATGCCGTGTAGTTCCAATTTATTTTTATTTACCGTTATTCTGTAGAACACAAGTTTTATTATTTGTTGTAAATTTGATAAGGTTGCAAAACCTCTGAATTATTTGCAAATGCATTAAAAAATTATAATAGATTAGTGGTACAGTTTGAGTGTGCATTTTGCAGACTGTTTTCTAAGGAATGTCGAAAACTTCAGGGAGTAATTGCTTGATCAATTTTTAAACTAAAAATGAGAAATAAAATATTCACCAAAATTCTTTGTTTTCGAAATACAAAATGCAGAGTATTTCCGAAAAATAATTAATCAACTGTTACAGAAATCAAAACTATAATACCTAATATATATTACTGTTGGGTATTAATATCTTTTTCAAAGTGTCCTTGTGTTAGTAAGCCTGCTGTCATTCTTCTTACCACAACTTCTAAAATGGCACGTGTATTCCTGGTAGAATTAAAAGAGTCGATAATTCACTCCCGCAAATCATTTACGTTTTGGAGTTTTGTAGTTAGTGATCCGACATGCTACTGAAGAAAACCATTTAGGCGTTTGACATTTGGCGATGGCGGTGACCATACTTTCTCCGCTACGTCCCTTCGATGTCCTCCCATGACTTGTCCAACACGACCCAGTCAGCAAACCACATATTATTCTTTAGGTTGTCATATTCATTTAAAAATTTGCCGCTACATTCGAATTGGTTTTCAATCTAGTGGCCGCTCGATAGGGCTTGAAAACGCAATTTTAATGGCAGTTTTATGTTGACTACAGCTTGTTAGCATTTTTTCCGTCCAGAAATTAATTTATGATCAAACCCGTCTCAAGGTTTTCTTTCTTCGTGACCCATATTTTCCGAGCTAGAAAACACTCCTTGGAATTCCCCTTTGCTGCATTAGCGTTCCCAATATCGCTTCCCGGAGGTTTTCTTGGAAGTTGCACGCGGGGACTTCTTCTAGAACGAAATTAGGCTTAGATGACGTATTTTCGGAAACGCGGGGAAGAAGTCAGTGGACAACAAGCTCTGGGTCTGAACGGAGGTTCTTCGATCAATGGGTAATTCGCGGCTTCTGCTAAACTTGAGTTTTAACGTACCGAATATAGCCGTAGGCAATTATTATAATTTCGACTAAGTCGGATCCAAATATATGTTAGCAGATTTAGCCTTGATATAGGGCAGTTAAGTGAAGTTGCTTTGCCTTTGGAAGTCATTTTAATTCTCAGCGGCGTACCTACCAACGTTTCGTCCCACGGTTTCCTGAAGTCCTACATTTGTCCCGGACCGGAAAAATACCCCACCCCCCCGACTCTACCTGCATCTGGAAGTCAACCGCCGGAATTGTGCCTGCCTCCACCGGAATTCAAGCTAAAGAACCAGTTTTTTTGTGCAGTGAGAAAGAAACCTTTTTTCTCTAGCGCAAACTTGCAAAATTCCACGTTATTGAACATGGTTTATGCAACCTAAAAGCGATCTTCAGTCGCCATTTGTTTATTGTTAATTGCAAATGATATTAATACTGTATTTTTCCTGTAAACTCTACGCCATTGGCCACATAGATTTATTGAAATATCCTAAATATCGTGCGTCAACGGCGGCGAGTTTTGTTTTCTTGGACGTTCAATTATTATTTGTAATGCCATAAAAAATGCCATTGACTGTTTTTTTTTTGTATTGCCTTTTCAATAATTTCATTATATGTGTTTTAAAATTTACTGCCTCTTTTATAATTTTTTATAATGTACACAACTAGGAAGATTTTCTCCCGTAAGCGATTTTCACGAACTCCCCCTACTCCTCTGAGCTAAGCTGTAGGCCTTTTTCCACCTATCCGGTTACGGGTCGTCGGAAAAGTTCGATTTGCCCGTAACAAGGTGTAGTCAAATATCTTCCAACAACCCACCTAGCTCCTCGGCAAAAAATTGTTGGTAAGAATCAGTTGTCAAACAAATAATGCTGGAATCAGTTTTCAATTATGTCTTGCGAATTTTCGTCGGCGCACAGGTGATCGTTATGAAAGTTTACGATGGCATCTCTAAAAAAACTAGCTTCGTCTGTGAACGGTATTTCTATCAGACAGTTAGGGCTTCGAACTACAGCTGCATGTAACAACTGACAGAAGCCAAAACTATGGGGAAATCATATGGCAACAACACTTGTACACGCTTTATATGGTACGGCTAGAGCTAGTAAGATTTTAAAATTTTCCATATAGTATTATGGTTTACACGGAACTGCCTCGCAACTTTTCTTGTACTACCTAGTGGAAAGAATTTCCTGTATTTGACGAAGTACTTCTATGTCTAGTTGTAGTGTTGTAACGTGGTTGGCCTACCGGGAAGCTTCGTGTATTTCAGAACTTAGTTAGACTTCCTCAGTGTATGTAATATGAATTCGCGTCAACGCCTTCTCACTTGGTAATCGTCTATCTAGAAACCTTTCATGGTATATTAGCCTTGTCTCCAATGCATGTCTGGCCATAAGAGTAATTCGTATCAGCTTCTTCTGCGTTTGCAAACTCGAGCATATTTAAAAAATAATACTAATCACAAGCTACAATGCAACAGAAATGATCATTATTTCAATAACAACTTTAAGTTTTTGACAATTTAAAAATTTTTGAAATATCTCACGAATTCTTATTCAAATAAAAATAAGAAAATTATATATTTTCCAAATATGCAACACCCTGTATTTCGAAAATAAAGCATTTTTTGTGATAATATTTGCTCCTAATTTTTGAATAGAATCACCTACTGAAATTTTTGACAAGACTTAGAAAAACCTCT